>ML811455.1:152174-171444 GCA_009831015.1 Picea engelmannii
AGCTTCCTCCATCCTTGCAAGATATCAAACTTCAACACAAAACATGCACAAATACCAATAGCTAAAACTCTAGCTATCAATGGCAATCACATGAGCAAAACAAACTATGCTCTGATACCACCTAATCTGAAAATAGTGGGTTGACTTGTTATGCTATGCAAGCACCCTCTACTTCATTAAAATAAACTTTACAGGACCTTGTTCCATGTGTTAAAATATGTGAGATAGATTATGTGCCAAGTTTATGCATCTTCTTTTTAATGTTCATGTGTGAGGAATTTTTCCTTTAAATGGTTTAATATGTGTTTTAAATAAATACACAACAAATATAACTTGCAGCAAATAAACCATCAAACTCACAACAATAACAAGATGATAAAGGAGTTCACCCCTCTTTGGGCTACATCTCCTTGAGCATCCATCAATGGACTTGGCTCTTTGGGATTGATTTGTTAAAGATTCTTTTACAATATGCTGCTCAACTCCAATGGAAATTTTGACTGTACCATTGCGTTCAGAATACATAAAAACCCCAAAAATGACTAATAAAACTCTGAAAACGGATCATGGCTCATCTGGGCATGACCTCTTCTACATGTGGCCTTAAGCTTCCCTAAGCTTCACTGTGGTAAAAACACCTGTAAAAGTCCTCAAATGGATCTGAAACCTATCCCAAAGTGTTCAGAGCATAACAATTAGCCAAAGATGATTATTCAATCACAGAAAATAAACATGGGCTCATCTGAGCATGACCTCAATCAATGAGGGCTTCAAGCTCCCTAGAGCTTCCTAAAACTTCAATGGCTAAAAACCTACAAAAGAAGTCTTCAAATTCCTTTGAAAACAGTGCCAATGGATTCAGAACGTCCAAAAACCCCTTACTGGGCTTTTTCGGCACCTCATTTGGTCAAAAAATGAAGAAGATAGGCCTCCTGCCATTTCCTTCCTTCAAGCTTGTTGTCTCTGGTTCGCCAAAATGCACCTCTGTGTGGCCAACCTAGCTCACGAGCTCCAAATCATGCTAAAACCTTCCATACGATCTTCCATACAACCGTGCGCTAGCGCAAAAATGGGCTCCATTTCCAAGGGTGAGTGAATAAATGAAAAGTGGTGGCATATGGTTGCATAACCGTTTAAACCAAATCCAAACCCCCCGTGTGCTTCGTGTGACAAAAGGTCATATGGGCGAATATATAAAACCGGGGCTAACCGTTTTAAATGTGCACGCCAAAACTCCATGGTCACATATATGAACATTGAAACCTAGGGCACGGTCTCCATGTAACAAGGGTCATATGCATATAAATGTGTGCAACCGGGGGCTGGGGCTAAGCCCCAACCCGGACACGCCTCAAGTCACACTTTAATTCAATTTAAATATAATTAAACCCATATGTTTTACAAGGACCACCGTGTGGGCTAGTGGTAGCCCACACATTACCAAAGAATTGAACCTTGGTGGAGGTCTGTGGTTCGATCCCCATAGACTCCATAATATTTTGAACAAACAACCAATTACAACGGTGCCACGTGGCAACCCATGACTGGGCCATGTGGCACCACACCATTTACCAAAATGATGCCACGTGTCGCATCGTGATTCACCCAAATCTGCCAATAAATGAATGTCACATCACCATCTGCCACCTCGTACCACATCATCATACGAACATGCCACATCAGCATCCGTACGAATTGTACGGACTGTACAGTCAGCTTCCCTTTTTTTTCCGCCTGTTTGACGATTCGAACAAAACGTGATATCTCTCTCATCCAATGTCTATTTGAGCCCAAATGAGTTGCATTGGGTTCGTGATGATAACTTTGATTTTTGAGCTAAATTTTGACCCCTAGTCCAGAGTCTGATCAAAGGATCTTCCTAAATCCTTGTCCACAATTTAGAATGGTCACTAGGGATGAATCTTCATTTCAAAAGTTAGAAGAGGAACAAAATATCCATGAAGAGGATCCACAAGAAGAGAACCTAGAAGCTTCTTCTAGTTATGTTTCTAAGGAAATCAATGAGTCATGGATGACATGCAATGAAGATCAAACATTTGAGCCAAAAATTGAAGAATTTCTAGCATGTATATCACAAGATCCCTTGTGCATTCAAGATTTTGAATAAGTGCCACAAGAAGAGCTTTGTGCTATGACAATTAAGGAGAGCCAAGCAAACCAATATCAATTCAAAATTTGGTTTCAATTAGTCATTAGGCCACAACACCACTCCATTTTTCAACATTCTTTACCATCAAATCTTTATGATCAACAATTTTTTCATATCCAAGCATTCATTAAAGTATATTTTTCAAACTTGAATGTGAGTCTACTTATGATCTTGTTACGCAAATGGATGCATTGGAAATTCTCTTATACTTGAGAGAATGACTTATTTTTCAACAATAGAGTAGGATAGAATAGAATAAATAAAAAATAGGTAAAATGAATAAGACTTTTTCTTCAAACTTTTATGAATAATTCTTCAAATCATTGTTCAATGGTCATTTGAAAGGATTTCATGGCAAAATGAAGTAAGGAAAATCTTATTTCAAGTAACCATATATGATCATTTTGAAAACATGTTTTTAAACAAGATATCTCTTGAAATCTAGTTTTTAAATCCATTTTGAAATTTTCAATTTGGATCACAAGTCAAAAAGATATGATCAAAATAGAAACTAGGTCTCAAGTGAAATTTTGAGGACAAAGTTAGTACATTATTGATTTGAGGGGTCTAATGGAAATATTTTTAAATGATATTTATAGGGAATATATCCCTTGGAATCTAGGTTCTAAATCAATTTGAATCACCTCAATCTGATATCATATGAAAAAGTTATGCTCAAAATACTAACCGCTTATTGAAAAATTTGCATGGTGACAATTCTAGGTATTGACTGTTCATAGGCATATTTCACATATAAAATCATCTTATTTTCAAAACATGTTGATATGAGAGATATATATTCAATTCTAGTTCAAAACACAATTTGAATCATTCCATTTGGAGGTCAAATGAAAACGTTATGACTCATTTAGTGACTACATGTCTTCAAATCAGCATAGTAAAACTATGCCTCCTAGGTCTGTTCATCAGACATTTTGTGATATCAAACCTAAGGTTTTTAAAAACTTGTTTCTACTGGATACAGAAAAATGAATCTATTTTACTCTCCAAGTTTAATTACATCGATTGGATCTTTAACGAAAATGTTACACTCCAAATAGTGACTGTCGGTCTAGTCAAACATTCACAAGCAGTTGTATCAAACAGTGAATTGTTCATCAATTTTTAGCATATCATATTAAACCATTTTGAAAATATGTTTATACTAGAAGTATCCACATGAATTCAATTTAACATGGATTTGGAATCACTCTAATCGGACATAAAATGAAGATTGTGCGAACAAAATACCACTAGGAGATCTAGGTTGGCCACCATTCCTAAAAGAGGTAAAACAAATGCATTTTCTTTGAATATCATCTTTGGACTTGTTTTCAAAGTATTTCTTTTATTTAATGGAAGAAGAAATATTGTACACCTCTCTTCCTTCATCATCTAATATTGTATTGCACATAAGTGCTATGTTTTTTTTTTTCAGGTCACAAGGAGATTCAAAGGGTGAACTCCATGGATGAGGACTTTTCAAAGTCAATCTTTAAAAATTCACATCTACGAGTATGAAGTGAAAATATTCAAAGATTAAATTCACCTGATGTTGAGTTCATCTTATGAAACTCAAATCTCTTGAAGGTTTCTTTCAGTTGTCGACCAACAACACCAACAATCTTATAAGATGGATCGAGATCAAACCAGAAGGCATGAAGCTAATCATCAGAAGAAGACAAATTCATTTTCAAGCCACATCCATTGCCAAATAAACCTTTCATATTTCATATTATTCATGGTTTCATTCATCATCCATATAGTATGTTAAGCTCCATGAACTACCATTGAAGTCTAGACGTACTATCCATCTATCCATCTACTCCTAAGATCATGACTTCAACCTATGTTACTTTTCTAAGCTTTCCATACTTCCCTACTCCATTTTATCTCATTTTCATCTAGGGAAGAAAAAGAAAAAAGAAAAAAAGGTCAAAAATAATAAGAAGCTTCAAAAGCAAAACAAATTGATCTCCAAACAAGCATACAAATGGTTTCAGCAGAAGAAGGCATATAAGGAAAAATATCAAAGGTTAAAACTTCTTCATACAACTCAAGCCAATGTGGATACATTATTGCAGGAAGCAGAGGTGGCAGAAGACTATTGATAGGGGTTCAAAGACATTTTGTTTTTGTGCATGAGGACATGCAAAGTCTTCCTCTCGGGGGAGATGTTGAGTACATTTTTATGCTTCCTTTCGCTCCATAAAACCATACTTTTGTCTCCAAAACCATCCATTTTGCCTTCATTTTATTCCATATTTTCCATAAAACATCCTATGCAAGGTACATTTATCATTCCTTAGCTTAAGAATTGAATTTTTGAATTTTTAGCATTAAAATTAAAAATTTATCAGAAATTACAGGATTTGAATAAATCCCATAATTGCTCCAAGGTTCGTGTACTTTCAGGACAGCTAGGCGAAATCAAAGACATGTGTCATGATCCTTGATGTACAAGGATGGATGAATACCTATCAAGTTTGAGATCTGATCTTTCTAGGTGTCCGGTCAACGCTGGTCAAACAAGGTCACTTCAACAGAAAATACCCTGTTTTAGCATAAAATCATGGACAGTTTTAGATTTTCTTGGGATTTGTGCATATTTTATGGATCTGAAGGGGGTATTCGACCTTCCTAGCATATTTTATGGATATGATCATCATATTAGGAGACTTCTTAGCATTTTCAGTTTCAAACTTCTTGTATAAATACTTCAAGACATGGACTAGTATGACATCTGATGTTAATGAAGAAAACTCTGAACTTTCAGTCTTGAGATCAGTTTGGTGTTTTGTTCTTGATGATGTTTATGATATGATTATGTGAATGCTGCTACAAATTCTTTCTTATCTGAAGCAACTCAAGTGTACAAGTGAAGCATTGGAGGGCGCCCTTTGCCAAACTAGTACACTCTTCCTTTATGTTATTTTCAAGTAATCTTTGACATGTGTTTTAGATCAGATCTTGTTGTAGATGATTTTTACTTATGCATTTGTTGTAGTTAGATGAATTCAATAGTTAAGTAATATGCTTAATGTTTCAAAGCATTACTCATGTTGTGAATGGTTTCTTGAATAAGAATTCAATGTGTAGTTTGCTTTCAAGCATTAAGATGTTCATGAATGCTTTTTGACTTATTTATGCTTTCAGTACTTTTGATTTGACAAGAATTAGTGATGATTGCTAATGAATGAAAGAAAACAATGAATGCATCTCTTGAATAAGAGTTTTGTCTTTCTAGCATTGATAAGCCTCTGAGCTAGTTTTGAATTTCTTTTTGAATGCGTATTGTTAATCAAATGCTCTTTAGGAAACATTTTTTGATTAATGTCGTGAGATATATGGATAGGACTTTTGAATAGAATCTTAGCATCTCCTCCATATTCATCTCTTAGAATAGGTTTTGGTTTATATCATTAAAAGCAACTAAGTCTATCTCTAAGCTCATATATTTTGAGTGTGCATCAAAGTCTTACAAACTCCAGATTGATAATTAATGCACTCTAATTTACATTAGTAGATTGGAGCCCAACACGCTTAACCTAAATGTTCAATTTGGGGGTATATTTTCAATACCCAATGCACTGTGTGAAATTAACTTTGGTTATTTATAAACTTGAACACTGTCCATTGTGTTTGTGAGTGATAGTAGAGTATACGCCTGCATAAATTTTGACCCATGGTTGCCACCTATCCTGTCAACCAATCTTGTCAACCACTTGTGTACTATCTTAACCACTTTCCTACATGTCAACCACTTGTCCTTCCATGTCATGATTTTCACCCATGGTTTCCACTTGTCCTCTCAATCAATCCTTTTTCACCACTTTTTTGTTAATTCAACCACTTACCTACATGCCAACCACGTTTCCTACCAAGTCATGCCACCAGTTGACACTTGAGCATCTTGGTTTTTTTTTTCTTTGGTAGTGATGTGGGGAAAAAATTTTGAATGGGGAGAGAAGGTAACCTCCCCACTCTTTTCCCTCCACCCTAGTTAAATATGAATTGATGGGGAAGGGAAGGAGGATTCAATGAAGACATGGTAAAATGGGGTAGATGTTGGTAAGGAAGGAAAATATGTATCATATCCCACCCTCTACCCTCCATCCTAAGGGGAAAGTGAAGTGAGTTAAAGTGGGGAAAATATAAAGGAATGCAAGGTGGTGTAAGAACTTGAGGTGAATGTAGAGGGAAACGATGGAGTGCAAGATAGAGAGATTTCATATCACATTAAAGAAAAACATTAAGTCTCAAATATTTTGGAAAAATAATAGGTTCTTCGCATCCCTATATTTTATTTTATTTTGGAGGGGGGAGGGGGTGGGTTGAGGGTGTCACTATTGAAGTTTCAAAAATATACATGAGTGTATACAATGGGTATTTAATTTTTTCAATATCTATTTTAGTATTATGGTAAATAATGGAGCTAGGGGACTTGAAAATTATATGGGAGATCATTTTTTTAATTATTGATATAATTGTTTGTGACAAATGATAAAATTTCAACAAGGGATTATTAATAGTTATAAATCAATTTATAATTATGGAACAAGATAAATAATAGAAGGATGTGGTAAATTCTCAAAATAAAAATTACTTTTATAAGTCCATGAATGCATGTGTTTTAAATATTTTTTATAAAGTGACCCCAATTCCCTACTGAAATACAAAATAACTGGGAAGAAATGTGTATTCTCTTTACATCTACCTAAACCCAAATTAAAGGGCATAACATGAGCTCTCCATAACCCATAAATTGGAAAAAAAAAGACATGAGTCCCCAAACTTAGGGATAAATGATAAAATATTCACACCCATTCATTTAGCCACCACAAACTTTTATAAAAGGATTCAAAATACTTCACGTTGATTTTGAGAAGGGTGTGGTTAGGAGCTTACTCAACCCATCAACTTTACAAAGGACTTAGGTACAAGCCGGCATAAAATGAGCTCTCCATAACCCATAAATTGGAAAAAAAAAAAGACATGAGTCCCCAAACTTAGGGATAAAGGATAAAATCTTCACGCCCATTCATTTAGCCACCCCAAACTTTTATAAAAGGATTCAAAATACTTTACTTTGATTTTGAGAAGGGTGTGGTTAGGAGCTTACTCAAACCATCAACTTTACAAAGGAATTAGGTACAATCCTTTTGACAAGGGTTTAGGTCTAATACTTTTTATAATTTGAGCTTAAAGTCCAATACTTTAAAAGTACTCGGGTTAAGACGTTTAAGGGGGTTTTATCCATTCATGATCTTGGCAAAAGGTCATGAATTCAAGGATCTCTTCAAAGGCAGTTATGTGAAAAAAATATCCTAGCTAGGAGTGAATAAATCTAAGTTATCTTATCCTAGCTAGGAGTGAATAAAGTAACCAATGAGCAACTATAAATTCCACTAATCCCTGACTTATTCCAAGTAAGTGTTAAGAAGAAATAATGTTAGAAAACACATGCATGTAAATAACATAATCAGATTAATTTAAGTCATGAAATTATATGCATAAAAAACTCATCATCTCTGGGAAAAGAAGACAAGAAAGAGTAAACAAAGTTGTCATAAAGATTTTGATTTGTATAAGAACATTTTATAAGAAAAAGGATATTCTTACAACATATGTAAACAACATATAGTTTGTTGAAAATAGTTTACATCGAGCCACCATCCACAAGAGTTATCCTCTCACACAAAATGGCCCTAAGGGCTTCTCAATATTGATTCTCAAAGAATTTTTTGAATATACAATGCTTAAAGAGCCCCTTCAAAATGGGCCTCTTTCTCTACTTAAAGTAGTTTGAATAACTGTTAATAGTGTCTTCTTGGATTATGCAAGAAGTAGTTACAAGTCTCTTCAACTTCCTCTTCTAAAATTTTGTTGACAGATGTTAGAATAGGATGAAGATGATGATAGTTAACAAAAATAAAAAATAGGAGGTAGTTGTGGGAAAATTTGAATTCTCTGTTTTGTCTCATTTATTTGTATTTGTCCCTTACATAAGATGCCTAGGCTTCATGTCGGCCTTCGATTGATATAACTCTATGGTACAAGATTTAGTCTAGGGTAGATGTGTGGGATGTCGAGTTGTGTGACAGGGTGTTCATGTATCATGTTATATTTTCCATGAAATATTATATCATTGTTTGAGTCTTGGCTAGTCGAATGAGTTGATCCTCCATTAAATCTATTGTCACTTTTGTGGTTTCCTAGGAACCTTCTTTTTTTTTATTCATGTTGCACTGGATTTATCAAATATATGCTCTTATATATTTTCTTGATCTCTTCAATGGGAGGTAGATGCCCCTTATATGTCAAAATGTGTGTGGCTTTGTGTAGTTGTGTACAGATTTCTAGTGAGTTATTTGTTTCCTTTTGAGCCCTCTCCCCAACTTATTGGAATCAATGAAGGGAAAGATAGTCGATCCTTATTTCCCCTTTTGTAATGAAAGGCAAATCGGTTGGAGCATCCAAGTTCTCAATGATCCATCATTTCATATCATTTAATCCTTCCCGGATGGTGACGAATTGGAAATTCTTAGCTTGCACAAAACTATGTTGATATATTGTTTTTGCTTCCAACTACTGGAAGACTTGAAAGTGGAAATACATGTCTTTAGCCGTCTCATTGAGATATACCCTAACTTTCTCTACACATGCCTTGAATTCCTTGAGGCCTCATTTTTCTTTCTTTGCATGCCTGTGTTGCTCCTCCAACTCTCTAATTCTAGCATCCTTTTCGTCATTTTGACAAAGAAAATTCTTGATATTTTGTTCCATTCTTATGGTGAAAGTAGTTTCATCAAATGTTATGGAGATCGGGTATTTTCTGATGTCTTTTGTGACCGGGGTCTCCATGAAAACTAATAATGGGTTGCCTCTAGTATCTGGGAGCTTTCTGGTTTGATGTTGCACAATCCTACCAGTGGCCTTGTCAAATTTTAACTTCTTCAAATTTTCCACCTTGTTGGGTTTATAGAGGGTATTAAGTCCCAACCTTAGTTCTCCCACTGAGAGGTGTCCACTGGTGTGAGGAAATTTTGTTGACAATTCAAGAATGTCATTTTCCATGGGAAATTTTTTAGTGTTCAATGCATCTTCATCATGTTTTCTTTTCTCCTCTTCAACTACATTTCTTGCAGCCTCAACTGTTGTTGTTGCTACTTTCTTAGCTATTGTCTTCTCATCTTTTTCTTCCATCACTGTTTTAGCTTTAGCTTCTTATTTTTGTCATTTATTTTCAGTAGCATCCTCCTTATTCTTTTTCACTTTCTCTTTCTTCCTTCATTTCTTGTCTGTGGATACCTCTTAGGATTCTTTCTATTTTGTCTTTGTCTCAATCATGGAATTTG
Source organism: Picea engelmannii (assembly GCA_009831015.1). NCBI lineage: Eukaryota > Viridiplantae > Streptophyta > Pinopsida > Pinales > Pinaceae > Picea > Picea engelmannii. The sequence continues at coordinate 161,703 of ML811455.1, forward strand.
TGGTGGCTTTTCTTTTCTTTTCTTCTTTAGTCGTTTCCTATGATTCAATGGTTGAGTTTGTATTCATGGTTTCCTCTATTGATGTTGTTGCTTCAACCTCTTCTTAATCTCTCTTCCTGGGCGTTTTCCTCATCTGATATCCTTCCAATAGGTTTTCCTTTTGACCTAAAAATAAATTCTTCATATTTTCAGGCACAGTAATGGATCTATTCTTCTTCCCACTTGGTTGATGTGTAATCCCATATGTGTTTGTTCTTGCTGCAATATTACTTGAACACTTCCTTTGGGTCATGTCTTCAGAATATCTCTTCTCCGAAGAGAAATGATAACAATGTGTCTAAATTAGCCTGAGCCTATTTAGCATCTCCAAAGGAGTAATATCTTACCCATAAAGGTAGAGGCAAAAATATGTCTTTCTTATCTCTGTAGAGTGAGGCCCTGACTCCATGGGTCACAGTATGATACACGATCTCCTGCAACACTAACCTATCGGGGATGAACCTCGGGAGAAGATGAGGAGTTTTGATGGCTCCATATATCCTTATGTATGTCCCATACACCAGGAGATACCAATCTCCTATTCATCACACTATTTCCTGGGCCTTGTCGGTCATGCATGGATTGTGTGAATCAAAGATGAACTAGTATAGGGGTGCCAAGAAGTATCCACAAATCTTGTGATACTCAGTCTTGTAATTTTGCTCCCAGAAAAATTTGTAGTATATGTATATGGGAGGGTCAGTCGTCTACCAATCCCAATCCATCTTTGGATATTGATGGCATATGCATACCATGTCCAACAGGTAGGAAGACATGTGGAAACTAGTAAACTCACTGAGGGAAGTCTCGGTTGTTCTGATGGATTCCTATAGAGATGTTGATAGGATATCATCCCAATTGAAGGATGACCCATTTTCAGGACAGTAGTATATGAGGGGCACTAGGGATAATGTGAACTTTGATGCATCGTATTCCCCATACAACCTACACATCATTGCTACAATGTATCAGTACGATGTCCTTAGTGAGCTGGTGGGATATTATCCTAAGGACCTTATTTTGAATGTCTTGTTAGGATTCTACCATATTTTTCACAAATTTTTTTTCTTAAGTGGAAATTTCTTTATGAATTCCTCATTCATTGACATGTTTCCTTTCTCCAAGTGATAATATGAGGCTATGTCCACTGCTCAGAATGGTGTTATGGGTTTTCCCTTGGAATTGAGGATATATCTATTATCCATGTCTACATGTCGAACTATCCATGAGATTGCATCTGCACATAGAAAAATCGTTGCATGAGCTGCCACCCTGTGTAACCTAGATTTCTAGATGTTCCTAAATATCTTGAGTTCATCTTCATGCTCTGCTTCTAAAAGGAAACTTTGGTTCTTAAATATTTGGAAGACTTCACCACATTTAAGTGAAGGCCCCTTCTCTATAAATATTGTGGTGTCATCATAGATTGGCCCTAGGGTGTCTTCCTCCTCTTCTTGGTGGATTATACTTGCAAAATCCTCTGTCATGGGAGATTTGCTGGAATCCTTCTTGTCGAGATACATGCTTGAATCTGTATGAGACTTATTCATCGTTAATACACCAAATCACTAGTAAATATATGATATTAAAGCAATTATAAGGAACTAGTTTTTGCAATCATGTAATTTGCTGGGTTTTTTAGTAGCATAAAAAATTTAATGATAAACATATAAATACAAAAACATGTATCATTGTTTGAGGAGCTACTGATAATGATATTAGGAGGTAAGTCATCATCTGAAGAGGAAAGGATAATGGGTGACATGGTGAAGGTTTATTCAGTATTTGGTTAAGTGTTTGAGGATAAATCATTTTTTGTGTATCGGTGTCAATGACACCAACACTACCAACAAAGGGGTGGGCTTCACTAGCATTGTTGTTGTCAACTATGTTATAAAAACAAGATCGCGGAGAAATAAAATAAAAATAGATGCATAATAAAACAAATAAGATACACAATAAAATAGAGACATAGATGTGTGTGGCTCACCTAGTGTGGGCTACGTCCACCAAAGAAATTTCTAGGTCCTTCGTTTATTATTATCCAACAAATGAAGGGATACAACCTATAGCATACTGGTTGTAACTTCCTCTTCTTTATCTCATAGTCTTAGATCTCTCAGAATACAATATTCACTCACATACACAGTTGCAATACAATTCCATCATAAAAGAGGGTTTCCTTCTAGGGAGAAAAACCCTAACATAACTTGTATTGTCATCTATGTGACCTTATATTAAATGGTCCATATTGACTATGAAATTACAATATTTTACAAGGAAATTTTTCCCAAATTTGCCCCCGAATCTCCCTCTAGGGGGATTCAAAATTTTTCGCCCCCCCAGTGGACCCCCCGGGCGAGAGATGTGTTAGAATATGAAATATTGTGTTCGTTTTACCATTGACAATACCCTTGTCACCCAACCATAGGCCGAAGCCACCCTCTGAGCACCTTGACCCTAACAGAGAAGAGAATCCTGGTAGCAATCCAATAGCCAAGAGAGGATAATGCACCAAGCAAGAAGTAACCAAGTTGATCAGATAGTCCCACCCAAAATTTGGCACAGTACCTTCCCTGGGACTTGCGCACAAGACTGCAACTACACTGCACAAAACTAGCTCTCTACAACTACTGAGAAGTGTGTCAAATGAGAGATCGGTGCCCTATATTTATAGTGGTTTTGGCAGACTTACTCGGGCCGACTTATCCTTCTGGGTACTAATTAATTCATATTAATTATATTTCTGCAGTCGACATCTTGTCTAGGGTTTCCTTCATTTCTTTGCTTCCTTCTGGAATATTCTAATCTCGTCATAGGTCACAATAGAGGTTCATACCTCCCGAAGCTACCATAATATCAACACTCCCTCCTAGCTAGGGAGGTATGGTCTTGAGAACAAACAGACCATTCAATTGGTAGTATCATGAGCACCATCATTATTATCCAATTGGATAATATCCTATGACAACTGGTACAATATCAATTGATAGAACACACCTGTGTTTATCCATGGTAGTACGCAACTACTCAAACCATGACACATAGTCACAAACAGTGGAACAAATCCACCACAGTAGTATATCTCTACTATCTGGAGATAGGTAGTCTCCATAACAATCATCTGATGCCAACCTACACAGAAAAATATTGTTAAAATAGAATGAATCATCTGGGCCAATCTTTCACTCACGTCTGTGAGATATGAAAGAATATATACCCTTAGAGTAGAACAATGAGATATATGGACTATTCTTCTCAAGCAAGGAAGAATAATTGTCCTGTCTTCTAAACCTGGACCATTCCCCACCCTGGGCCATTCTTCGTACACTAATCAAAGTGCACCCTAGAGAGAATGTATAAACCCTAAGGAATGTCTGTCCCTAATTGTTGAACCTGGACCATTCCTCCTACACTAATCAAAGTGCACCCTGGAGAGAATGTATAAACCATAAGGAATGATTGTCCGGACCATTTCCTCTGTTAACCACAAGAGGAAAAGACTGTCCTGTATCAACCTCCAAAACAGACCATTCCTCATGTTAACCACAATGAGAAATCATTGTCCGGCGAGGCGGGCTAGTCTTCTTGAGTAACCCTCAAGAAGAGAGACTTCCCTAGACCACTCCCCATGTTAACCACAATGGGAAGTCGGTTTCTATGATACATCAGCAATCTGGACCATTTCCCATGTTAACCACAATGGGAAATCACCGTCCGTCAGAAATCTCAAACCACTTTTCGAACAGGAAAGAATCTATCCGAGCTGGACTATTTTTCAATCACAAAATAAATGTTTTCAATAATATTTTCAGTACTCCCTCCCAACTTGGAGAGTCATTTCTTCCCTTTCAACTAAGGGAGTTATTTCCACGATCCCCATCTTCTCTCAGAAATATGCAAACTTTATTCTAGATAGAGGTTTTGTCAGGATATATGTTGTTTGCTCATCAGTGGGGATATACTCAAGCTTTACCTCTCCTTCTTGGACTTTATCTCGAATAAAGTTTTATTTGATCTCAATGTGTTTTGACCTTTCATGAAACACGGGATGTTCTGATAATCTTATACAACTTTGATTATCACAATATATTATGGTTGAGTCTGGAATCTGATCAAATAAATCGGAGATTAACTTCCTCAACCATATTTCTTTTGTGCATGCTTCACATGCTGCCATATACTCTTCTTCTGTTGTGTTGAGTGTGACAAACTTTTGTTTCCTGCGGCCCCAAGATATCATAGCGAAGCCCAAGATGACACACATGCCTGAAGTGCTCTTTTTGTCTTCTGCACTTCCTGCCCAATCTGAGTCTGTGAATCCATGAAGTTGTATATTGTTGGATGTGGTATATCTCAGACCATAGTTTATTGTTCCACGAATATATATTAATACATGCTTTGCATCTATCCAATGCTCATGTCTCAGTTCCACCTGAAATTGTCTTAGTGTATTCATGGCAAAGCAAATGTCTGGTCGAGTATTTACCAAATACATCAATGACCCAATTAGTTGTCGATATAGAGATGGATCTACTGGATCGGAATATGGATCCTTTACTTTTCTTGTATCTGCATTCATAGGAGTGTCCATGGACTTACACTCCATCATTCCAAATTTATGAAGGAGATTTATTGCGTACTTTCCTTGTCCAAGGAATACTTCACCATGCTTCTTCCATACTTCTATTCCCAAGTAATAATGCATGAGACCTAGATATTTCATATCAAATTCAGAAGCTAATTCCTTCTTGCACTGGATGATGAGAGACTCTTCACCTGTTATGAATAGATCGTCAACATATAGTAGTAGGATTACAGGTGCATTGTCCACAACTTTATAGTAAAGGTTTGGATCTGCATGACTCTTGGAGAAACCAAGTCTCGTTAGATAGTTGTTCATTATGGAATACCAAGCCTTTGGATCTTGCTTGAGTCCATATAGAGCTTTCTTTAATTTGCAAATGTGAGTGTCTCTGGAATGTACCTCAAACCCTTCAGTTTGTTCAATATATACTTATTCTTCAATAGATCCATTGAGGAAAGATGTCTTTACATCCATATGATGTAATTTCCATCCCATGGAAGCGGCAATAGATATGACAGCTCTGATGGAAGTATATCTAGCCACCGGAGAAAACGTTCGACATAATCTTCTCCCTCCTTCTGGGAGAACCCTCTAGCTACGAATCTTACCTTGTATTTATCCACGCTTCTATCTGTTGCATGTTTGATCTTGTACACCCATTTTGAAGTTACCACCAATTTTTCTTTAGGTCTTGGTACGATTTCCCATACCTCATTTTTCATAATGGATTGATGCTCTTCCGTCATAGCTTCTTTCCATTGTCCCTTTTGAAATGCTTCTTCAAATGTGGTAGGTTCTTTGTCTAGAAGCTTCGTCATGTATGCAGCATAGCTTGAGAATCTTTTAGGTATTTTACTCTTTCTGAATGTTCCTTCTGGAACCTTGTTTCTTTCTACATCTTGTAATGTGGCTTCAAGCCAAGCTGGTCATTTCTTGGTTTTAGGTACGATATTTGAATCAATGTTTTCACATGGTTCCATAGGATGATCAGGTTGTTCCTTTTCGTCATTTTCCTTTTCTGTTCTTTCTTCATTAGATTCTTCAATCTCTTCTTCTACAATAGTTTCTTCTATGTATTTCTTGAAGGCCATCCTTTCATTGAATGTTACATCTATGCTGACTTCAATCTTATGTTGTTCTGGAATATATATTCTATAATCTTTGGATGAATCATTGTATCCCATGAATATCTCCTTCTTTCCTGAGGGTTCTAGTTTATTCCTTTTATCCTTGGGAATGTGAGAGTAAACAGGACATCCAAATATTCTTAGGTTTTCAACATTAGGTTTCTTACCTAAGAAGGCTTCTTCTAGTGTCATTTCTTCAATATACGATGAGGGCTTCTGTTATGCACATATATTGTTGTCATTGCTACTTCTCCCCATAAGAACATGGATAGACCTTAATCATTTAGTAAGGCTTTTATGGACTCTTCAATAAATCTGTTCTTTCTTTCTGCTACACCATTTTGTTGAGGATTATGAGGACCAGTTAGCTCCCTCCTAATCCCTGCTGATTTGCAGAATGCAACGAATTCCTTTGATGTGTATTCTCCTCAATTATCTATTCTTAGCATCTTGATCTTCTTATTCTTGAGGTTTTCTATATCTTCTTTGAACTCTTGAAACTTGTTGAATACTTCATATTTTGCCTTTAGTAGATATAGCCAAGTCTTTCTTGAATACTCATCTATGAATATTACGTAGTAAGAAGATCCTCCTAGAGATTTTACTGGCATCAGACTGCAAACAACTGAGTGTATCATATCTAGAATCTCCTTAGATCTATTGTTGCTGCTTGGGAATGGTTTCTTGATATTCTTCCCAAAAGCACATCCTTTGCAGATTCCTTCATGTGTAGAATGCAACTCTGGAATTCCTTCAACCATCCTTTTGAGAAAGGGTAATGCTTGATAGTTAATGTGAGCGTACCTTCTGTGACAAAGCTCATTGGGGTTGACTTCGTTGTGTACAAGAGATTCTTCATTTTGTTCTAACAGTCTATACAGATTTCCTTCACAACTTCCAATAACCCTAGAATTATCTATGCTAGAGTCTTTATGCCATGATAACACCTTTCCACCCATGAAAGAGATTATGTTTCCCTTGTCTTCTAGGAAAGATATTGATACAAGATTCTTTTCTAAACCAGGTACATATAAAACATTTCTTAAGTGAACATAGTTACCTGTTTTCATTTTCACGGAGGCTTGTTCAAATCCTTCCATGGGGTAAGTGGTTTTGTCTCCAAGTTCTACCCTATACGAGGTCTTCTTCTCATTTAGATTTGAGAGTCTGGCTTGATCTCCCTTCATGTGCCTAGAAGCTCCACTATTGATTATCCACATGTCATCTTCAATCATTCCAGTAAGTGCTAAGTAGTGTAAAATACTGATCATTTCACTCATGTCTTCGGTTGACTCATAACTGGTCATGCCTTGATCCAAAAATTCAACTTCATCATTTCTGTCTTCTGAGAGAGACAAAAGGTGTGTTGAGTTAGGGAACATATGAATATCTTCTCTTTGAGCGTGATGCTCCATCAAAAGGTGTCATATCTGAGATTAGGGTTTCTGCAACTGCTTTTGCTAGTAACCCTAGTGACAGTGTCTTTGGAAGTTGCTCCTGCTAGTAACCCTAGTGACAGTTCCTCAACGAGCTCAATATCCTAGCGACTATTCTTCCTTATAGAATTTAGACTGAATGAAGGAGGTTGTGGGCCCATAACCTGTTAGAATATGAAAGATTGTGTTCATTTTACCATTGACAATACCCTTGTCACCCAACCATAGGCCAAATCCACCCTCCGAGCACCTTGACCTTGACAGAGAAGAGAATCCTGGTAGCAATCCAATAGCCAAGAGAGGCTAATGTACCAAGAAAGAAGTAACCAAGTTGATCAGATAGTCCCACCCAAAAGCTGGCACAGTACCTTCCCCAGGACTTGCGCACAAGACTGCAATTGCATTGCGCAGAACTGGCTCTCTGCAACTACTGAGAAGTGTGTCAAATGAGAGATTGGCACCCTATATTTATAGTGGTTCTGACAGACTTACTGGGGGCGACTTCTCCTTCTGGGTACTAATTAATTCATATTAATTATATTTCTGTAGCCAACATCTTGTCTAGGGTTTCCTTCATTTCTTTGCTTCCTTCCGGAACATTCTAATCTCGTTATAGGTCACAATAGAGATTCATACCTCTCGAAGCTACCATAATATCAACAAGATGTGGGGGAAAATACCCCCCCTGTCAATAAATGGGATCCAAACACAGATGAAACAAGACATTTGAATCATGAATATAATCAAGCTCCACAACCAACAAATTATGTCGACAAAGAAAAGTAATACCAGAGGTGATGGTGTTAATTTTACCAATGAATGGAAGAGAATATCGGTGATGATTTTGTCAGCTTTTTCGACACAGTAAAAGAGTACTGGTGAGGATGTTGAAAACTCCACTGACGAGGAAATGTAAATATCGATGATGATGTTGCAAACTCTATCGATACGGAAAGGAAAATACCGGAAAAAATGTTGCAAACTTCGTCGATACAGAAAATTAAATATTGGAAATGATGTTGTAAAATCCACCGATATGGAAAGGTAACTATCGGTGACAATGTTGCAAACTTTTTTGATATGCCTTCGAACTCACAATTTGACTAAGTATTCAATCGAAAAGTGCGTTAGAGACCACAAAACGTGGGGTCTAGCAGACTCTTGATATGAGCTCAATCCCTGGATTTAGTTTTATCCCAGCTCCCATGAAAAGGAGACCCCATCCAATCCCTAGGACTAGTTAAATGTCAATGGGTTAGGGAACAACTCTATGGAAACAAAACTGGTTCCTGGGGCTTGGGTTAGGGCACCGTCAAGGAAGGACAAGGGGGAAGCTTTATCGATGGCTCAAGAATTTGAAAAGTGCAGGGAAGGTCGAAAAGGGTAGAGTATGGTGCAAGGAAGTAAAGGGGTTAGGGCATTCTCAAGTTACGAAGATGTCACGTGCTAAGGGGCAGTAGAAAGGGTAGCCTGCCTCCTATAGAGTGAAAGTGATGTTTAAACTAAAATGGAAAAAATAAAAGGAAGATGTGAAGAATGAGGGTTGAAATCCTACCTGGAACAATGGTTCCACTTGGATGGAAAAATCTTTGATGGTGGATAAGGATTCAACGATAGATGTGTTTTTTCCTCGTGGAGCAGCTTCTCAAGACACAATAGTTGGTTCATCTCCTCAACGAAAAATAATAATAATAAGAGGTTTGTGAGGGGGGAGGTTTATTTTATAGATTTATTCATCATAGAAATTAATGTACCGAAGGTGATCCATGGAAGTGTACCGATGTGCTAACTTTGGGTGTCAGTAATGATGTTGCTAACTCCACTAGTGTACTGACGTCGATGGGTGAAAGAGCGTCGATATACACAATATTTTGTATTGGAAGAGTTCATGCAAACTCTTCCAGTGTACCGACAGAGTTAACATGAATCTGACTGGTACACCATGGTTTAGGTTTCATAAGAGGTGTTTGGAAGTTTGTCGGTGTATCGAGGAATTTTGTGGGAACTTCTCCGATATATTAAATATTGTACCTAAAATATGTTAAGTAACGCACCTTTTAGTGTATTGGTGAGTTCTTCATGAACTCGTCGATATTTCCTGTATCGATTAGTTGATCATGAAATCATCGATATACCAGAAACCCAAAAAATGCACATTAGAACATCTCAAAGAAGAGTCAGTAGACCTTAATGGAGATTGTGAAGTTGAGCTAGCTTAGATACTTAAGACAAAAAGGGGGATCCTTATTTCTTGGATGGAATTGACTCTATGATCAATAAAACAAGAAAAAAAATGGAAGGTGTTGGTTCCTCGAACAACATAACCCTAGAAAAATCTCTAAAGATCACCAGAAAATAACTTATACAAGGTAGGGTTTGAGGTAGAAAAAGTAAAATGATCACAACTTCTGCTATACTTCTTAGATTGGATATTATAACCCAAATTTTGAAATTCCACACCTTCTCTAGATAAACTAGCATTGGTTTGACTGAAATATGTGCATTCTATCAAAAGTTATCCAATCTACAAAATTTTGTGGCCTTCCTGAAAA
>ML811455.1:171501-200732 GCA_009831015.1 Picea engelmannii
TGTCTCCACTTTTTGGATTCCATTTTGAACAAATTGTTTTTGAAATTGGGTATTTTTTCGAGAGGAATTCAGTTATTGGGTTGTATTTTCCAAATTATTCACAAAAAGTTTCATAAATCCACCTAAATTCCATCATCCTCTGTTTTCTTTCAAAAATCAACAAAGAGAAAAAAAATTCCAACTCTGTTCCCAAAAATTGTTCCACTTCATGCCCAAGAAAGAGCTCGTATACCACTTGTAGTGTACTTAATCCCAAAGCTTCATATAATTCACATAAAATATAGTGAAAAATCCAATAACACAAGAGAAAGAGAGATAAACCCTAAGAAAGATCTCTTTGATAAGCAAAAATAGAGAGTTATGTTCACTTGCCTCTTCGAGGGGGAAATCTCGAAGATAAATTCTCCAGATACAATAAAACTATTGATAAAACAATACATAACTTTATACTCAATATACATATATCCCTAGAGGATATTAACTACCTATGGGCCCCTTATAGTGAGGATCGATCAACTAATTTGGTCCTTATTACTAAAAAGGACCTTTTATTACAATGAGTGAATATTAATTAACTATTGCATGATCCTTATTCAAGGAAGGTGGCCTCATACATTAATAAAGTATGTAAGGGGGTTAGGGTAGGACATTAACATGTTCAAGTGTTTCCTTGGTTGATTTCCACATTGGTTTGATTTCCTAATCAAGCCCCATTTGCACCTATTCAAGTGTTTCCTTGGTCAATTTCCACATTTGGGTTGATGCCCCCATAAAGAACCCTTTTCACTTACTAAGTGTTCACCTGAGCTGATTTTATAGTTTAAACAAAAAGATTTTTAATTCAAAGGAAAAGTGAAGGTATGTACTACTAGGGGATAGGTGGCACGATGAGTAGAGGACACATGGACAACATCACCACTTGACACATGGATTTCAAGAGAGACAAGTGGTGCTATGGGAGGGATCCACGTGGATAGGAATATTCACATTATTTAGGAACCTTTTTCAAATTTTATGAGGTGTTTGTAGAGCTCGATTTTCAAATTAGACTCAATGCTCCCATCAGAATCCTTGCTCACTTTCCAAGTTTTCATTTCTATTTATTTATAGATCAGGACTAATGAATCTATCCAGACCCTTTATCACTTCCTATGTGTTCAACCAACTCAATTTCAAAGTTTAAACAAAAGGATTTTTACTTCAAAGGTAGAGCGAAGGTTCATACTACTAGGGGATAGGTGACACAATGAGGAGAAGACACATGGACATGAATCTCTATGTGGATAATGTCACTACTTACCACATGGAGTTAGATTAGAAATTTGTCACTATGGGAGGGTAACAGTTGGACAAGAATCTCGATGTAAACTAAGTTTTTGGCTATTTTTTAGGTGTTTGTATAGACCAATGTTTGTATTGGTCTCAATGCCCCCCTCAGTACCCTTGCTCACATTTTAAGTGTTGAATATAGTTGATATCTATAGTAGGCCCATTGACTCCATCAAGACCCTTTCTCATTTCCTAAGTGTTCACTTGAGCTAATTTCATAGTTTGAATAAAGGCTTTAAACTTTAGAGACAAAGAGAAAGTCTATACTATGATGGGATAGGTGGCACAATGAGAAGTAGACATGTGGAAAAGAATATCCATGTGAACAATGTCACCACCTACCATGTGGATTTAGAGAAAGGCAAGTGGCCATATAGGAAGGTGACATGTGGACAAGAATCTCCATGTGAACAATGTCATTTCCTATGATGGGATAGGTGGAATGATGAGAAGGAGGCGTGTGTATGAGAATATCCTCATGAAAATTGTCACACCTATCATGTGAAGTTCAAGAAAGAAATACACCATTTGAACCTTTTGTTGTGACTGATTCCCAAATTGGGATCAATGCCTCGATAGGACCCCTTTGTACAGTGTTTGAACTATTTCTCTTGCCTTATTTTTAGAGCTTAAATACATTCAAAGACATTCAATTCCAAAAGAAAGAGAATTTTTGTATTCTAGATTGACAAGTGGTCCTATGAGAAGAAGACACATGTACAAGGACTTCCACATATGAAACATAACCATTCGCTAGGGATAGTTCATACGAGTGCTACTAATTTCACATGATTGGAATGTCCATCTTGTGCACTATGTCCTAGCATTTGGCCCCTCTACAGGGGATTGGAGACAACCTGGGGGACATCATGACTGAGGAACCCAATAAGTAGGAAAGGGAATTGAACATTTAGTCAAATATACCCAAATAATGGATTTTGTTTCTACTTTTCTTTTGTATAAGTAAGAGGAATTCAATTCCATAAGGGATTTTTTCTTCAACATTGTTACAATGTAAATTCTAATTGGAGCCTCTCATGGGAAAAATCCTTATTGATTATACAGGACCATGCATCCCTCACGACACATCCATAATATATATATATATATATAGAGAGAGAGAGAGAGAGAGAGAGAGAGAGAGAGAGAGAATTAAATATGCTACATTTCATATCTTTACACCATATTCAAATTATTTGTTCAAGCACCTTGAATGATCCCTCCAAAAGTACCCATATTTTTGTGCCCCCCTATTTATAATGCCACTAACACATCATGACCATAATTCATGTGCACTCACCCCTATCCCAAGTGTTTATTACCAATACCTTTGTTATTTTTAAATTAACTTTCATTTCGAGTAGCTAAAAAAGTTTTTAGGGCCCCAACATGACATGCACATATATCAACAATAATAAATCCTAAGTTAGTATGATTATTGCATTGAGAGGTGATTTCTATAGCCAAATATTTATTGCACGCTTTCTACAATATTGTATGAGGGAGGTCTATAATTCCTTCTATTCTCAACATGGAGTTGCCACATGACAATTAGAAAAAAAAAAATAATAACAAAAAAAATGTACATCAATGTCAACCATAAATAAAATATTTCAATGTCCACATTTTCTTAGTATGAAGGAGATGGGTTTAATTCCTTCCATGCTCAACATGGAGTTGACAATTAGTATTAAAAAAAAAACTAAAATATTACAAGCATTGCACTATAAAATAATTTAGTACATTGATTTCAATTATAGATTGAAAAACAATTTGATCCGTTGATTTTTAGCGATACAATTCAAAATGATTTAGTGCATTGATTTTATTGGTAGTAAATTTGTTTTCTCAAGAAAAAATTGAGTGATTTGATTAGAGGTAACAAAATTACATGAGTAGAATGAGTAGAATACCCTTATTGGTATTTCCATCAATCCCCAGTGGGTCAAAGTCTAAAGAGACCAGGAGATCTTATTCTAGAAAAATGTTGGTTGGTGTGATAATGATCAAAACAATGATCACATTATAACTACATGCATGAATCTATTACAAATATAGGGGCCACCAAGTTCCCCTTATGGTTTCTAATTATAATATAGACAAAACAAAAATGGTACATCATTACATCCACATAGCTCATAATCTCAATCATGTAGAGTCCAATAAGTTGCCAAAAGAAAAGACTATTAAGAAGTTTAAAAACTCGGTGTTGATATAGTGAGAAAATTAAAGCTAGGACTCATGAAAATAAGAAGTATGTTTTCCTTGAAGGGACTCTTTGATCTCCCAGGTGCATTCTTGTAGCTCCAATCCTTTCTTGGACAATCTATCAACTTAAAAAAAAAAATCCCTATATACAAATACAATGACTAAAGCATGCAATTTATTAGCATAGAATCGCCTTTCATCCATTGGATCACGAGGAGGGACTCTCCAAGAACTTTAACTTGAGTGATTTATTTTTCAAGAGAAAGGATTAAAACCAATTTAAGGGTTGTGAGTTCATTGTGATTGTTTGTAGTTTGACCGATTCTATCTTTGAAACTGAGGAAATGATTTTGGGAGAAAAATATTAGTCCCCCATATCCTCCCTTAGGTGGAGCACCTTGAGAGCCTCCATCAAAAAATTTCTAAGGAATTTGAGTGTCAATATTAATATCAAACTTCCGAGCAAGATAAGGGATGAAAGAGAATTAAGGAAAGGTTCTTAAGATATTGAGACTTTGGCAAGCACATTTGAAAGGAAATGTGTCCATATCCTAAAAAAATGTTTCATTTATAGGTAGCCAAATTCCCCATGAAGGTTAGGGGCAAGGATTTGTAACCTTGTGTGTCCTTAGCTTTATGTCATTTCCTAAGATGCTTCAATTGAATCCCCTAACCATTTGGATTTCAAGCCAGTAAGACCTTCAATCTCGATATAGACTTGCTTTTTGAATGCCAAATGGATAGAAGAGGATGAGGTGATTGTTTGTTTCCAATTCTGCTTCACATAGGCTGCATCTTCAAGGGCCCTCGAAATTTATTTTTTGTAGAAGATATCAAGTTAAAGTTTTGTTGTTTAGTAGAAGACACATAAAGAGTTTATCTTTTTCTAGGAATTTGTATTTCCAACAGGATTTCCACCACCACGAATGTGGTTATTTTATGCCTTCCATAGCCATAGTTTGTATCCATGTTATTGATAGTACACTTTAAAATGAATAAGTTGCAATTTAAGAAACTACACTGTGAAGGTATCAATACTAATATGCCAAAGGTGAGGATGAATTAGATCACATTTTGAGATAAAATAATATGGAATAAAATGCAAATAAAAATATGAGAAACATAATGCCAAAACTTTGAGATAATAAAATGTAAATAAAATTAATTTCAATAGAATAATAATAAAATACAAAAACAAAATGCCACAAATATAATAAATAAATAAAATATAAATGGAATAATGAAATATAATATCAAAAACCGTCAAAAGAAAACAAGTTATAAATTCTTTATATTAAAACATGTAATGGGATAAGATCAATGTTCAATTTCCATGTAATATGAAACACAAATTTATTTACAAATAAAAAATAAATTTGTGAATATTATATATATAGTTATGTAATTTTAACACTTCATTTACAAGCATCATCCAAATAACATCTAAGTAATTAGGATTTCTTCACAACAAAATCACTCTATAATGAAATCACTTTATAATTAAGTAAATTATACTATCGATACATCTTATCACAAAAAAAAACCTTCAAACACCCAAGATTTTAAGCGAAAGTAAACTATGCTCACCTTTTCTTACTTCCTTGTACCTCAAACTATAATCACCTTTCTTATTTTATCTACCTCAAAATAGTAGGTAATCTTCAAATTCAATATTTATTATTTTTAAATAAATTATTTACTCTTCTCAATTGGTTTAGTGGGTAATTATTTTTTTAACTTTTTATATTTCAACACTGTTTTTTTTTTTTAAAGTAAAAAGCAGGTCCTAATATATTGATATTGCAAAGTTACAACATGATAATGAGGTGCTAGTTGTCCCGCTTGTTAAGGAAACTGAGATAGCTGGCCAGTCCAAGTTAGCGTGCAAACTCAAAATATTGGTCTGCCACCCTACCCGAAAGAAACCAAGGTGCATGGCCAGTTTTATCATTAGTCTGATCATGCCTATGCTATCACTACCATTGCTATGAGCTAGAAGAGCTACAGCGTTGTTATACATCAAAAAAAGAAAGAGTTTTGAGCAGTGGTTGAACATGAGAACCTATTAACCGGTGTCCTCGTGGTCATCCTTCTCCTTGTCGCGTCTAACTGGAATGGCGTAAATCTGAGCGTAGGTGGGGCATTGTCGCCTTGGGGTGGCACTAGAGTAGGCGGCGTACAGCATGTCTAGGTGTTGGTTTATGCGAACAGCTCTAAATATTTGGTCGTCCACCATGCTGCGGACCTCGAAAATCAGATTCAAGTGCTCCAGGTGAAGAAATGGTGGCTGGGGTTGCGATTTTTTCTCTTCGTCCTCCTCTTAGTGTGCTTGATGCTTGCGCTGCGACTTCAATTCATCAGGAGCCTTGTAGATGTTTTCCTTGTTGCCTTCCGAAAGATCTTCCTCTACCAGACAAGTTGTGAATTCCTCAATTGGAGTGTCGTTGGGACCGTGTACTGCTCTTGGATTGGGAGTCAATGCGTCTGCTCCAAAACACGCAGGGGAGTTCCAGTTGTCCGAAACCGTGAAAATGAGACTGTCGAAAAGATTTTGGGGGAATTCCTCTGGAGGAATCTCCTCAACATACGTTCTGGGGGGCGTTTTTGTTCCTTTGGATTCCCTGGGTCTCTTGTGCTTGGCTAAATCCATAGCTTGCTCAAACTTCTTATGCATCTTCCAACGTGAGTCGGTCGCGTACCACCCTGCGCCTCTGCGAGGCCTTCCCCTTGCTCGTGGCATGTTTAGAACTAGAACGAGAGCCAAAATGCCCCCTGTGTTGTTGTTCTCGCTCGACTTTGTAACCTTCCAATACATCCCAAAACCACCGAGAACGCTGATAAGGGAGAAAATGGTGGTTATAGTCATTAAGGCTATGGGCTTAATGCTCTAGCTGGCTGGTCTCCTCGCGCGAGTGAGAGGCCTCATCAAATGGTGGAGGTCGACTGAGTTGATGCCCATCATAAATATCAAGGATATGAAGACGGATGGCCACCATTAATGGCCCCTCCTAGCGCTGCTCCACGTACCCACCCTGCTCCATGTGGCACCCCATCCGGGGACATTTCAACACTGTTTATTTGTGAAAGACAATTTTATTAAGAAATAGAATACATTTTTTCAACATTATATTCACAAAAGATTAAATGTCATATTTTTGGCAACAAAGTTAGCTACATTATTTATTATTTATAAGAGAAATCTAAACTTTTCATAATTTGGATTTTTTTTAACAATTATCATTAAAATCTAACTATAGAAGAATTACTGGAATTGAATTTTTCATTACTGAATTTTTCATTTATTATTATAAAAATAAATTTAATACCCAAAACTTTTATTATGTACTGTAATTGTACTATTTACCATCTAAATATTAACATGTTTGAACTAAGGATTATTTATACACCTTCACACTAATCCTTATAATAAAAGACAATTAAAACAACTACAGTTTTGCATCTTTCAAAAATAATAATGTTTAATTGTTTCAACTGTAAACAAAAATAAATTTTACATACCAAATTTGACATGATATTGGAACACATTCAAACCCAAACTTAACTCTATTACATACTACATACTTTGCTACATGTACATTGAATGAATGGAATCTACAATCTAGATAAGAATTGCCCACATTTTATGGATAATATCACATTACAAATACCAACTGCAAATGTTGGTCTCGCTACATTGAAATAAAGGGAAATATTACAAATACGTTGCATTAAATGATATGTTAAGAAATTGCAAATCCTCTCAGTGGAAGTTGACTGCAGCCTGATAAGTTCCTCCAAAACTCCAGGTAGCAGGAGCGACATTGTAAGCAACGATGGTCTCTCCTGTGGTGTAAGAAGTGACTCTGAAGGACAGGGGTTGGCCTTGCAGGCGAGAGAAAACCTGATAAGACGCCCCCCAGTTGTGGCTCATGCTCAACCACCCACTGTAACTGCCTTTCACAGCCATGGTACTCACGTCTCCTGCACCCCCAACATTTATCACGTACACCAGCAGCCACCATGAGTTCCCTTGGAATTGGAATTTTATACCGTCACTACTTACGCACGGAACCCTGCAATTACCAATAATACTATCATAATCATTCATTCCAAATTGTAAAGGCAAGTAACATATGTACAAGCATATATTTATCTTAGGCCGCCAGAATCTATAAATTACTCAAAACCTGAGAATGACTAAGTATATCTTTTGATTTTAACTGCATAAGAAACACTAATTATGTATAACTCCAGAAAAGGTGACCCATGAGAGGAAAATGAAATGAGTATTGGAATCGATCGCACCTTCGATACATGACAGGGACAATTCCAGCGTGCCAATCGGCTATGTTCATGAAGGCGGGCTTGGCCATGTCAAAGTGCTGGCGAGGAGGATTGCACCATCCGCCATTGTCGGAAGCTTCAGACCAGTTGGGAGGACACAAGTTTGTAGCAGTGACGGTGGTGATGGGAGAGCCTGCAAAACACCATTTCGACTGAACGCACCTTATTTGGAAACATTGCCCGCACCCATATCCTCCATTGTACAGCGATGTGCTCAGAGCAGCTGTCTGAGTGCCGTAGCCGGTGTTAAACAGATTCCCGTATCCACAAGCACCACCTGCACTTATAATCATCAAATTACTTGGAATTCCGCTCCACTGTAGACTGAGTACTCACATACCGAGAAATATTAATTAATAAATAGGTTACCCATGGTTGCTGATGCCGTTTCATCGCCATAAAATGTTGCATGAGCTAATGTCCATGGCCCTGGTTGATATGTCCCGCCGTAGGAACCCGCAGCTTCTGTTACACACATATTGCTGATCACAGTAAAAAATGCAGCCAGAATTGCTGCTCGAGAAATTCGAGATTTCATGGCGTTCATATCTACTGCCAACGCCATGCTCGTTAGTTTGGATTTCTTTCGTTTTCCTCTCTTTGCCGGATCTGTCTGAACAAATAAACCGTGCTGCAAATTAGCGTTCATTCGATATTTTCAAATCGAAGGGAGAAATACAAATGGAATATAAAATCAGCGTGAGAAATACAGGTGAGATGCCGGATCAGCGTGAGATAGAACATAACAACCTCTGTCAAAAATTCTTCTTGACTAAGAAAAGGAAGAGCGTATTGACGCCAAATTTAATCAGTACTTGGCTAATTTTCATATAAGACATTGGCGCTGGTGCTACTGTATTTATGTAAAGAGCCATTCAGAAAACTTACGAATATCGTCGTATCTGTGCGGTGTGCTGGAATTTTCATGTTTATGGACGAGCACGATCCAGACGTGCACTCATGTATCCCACGTAACCATTTAATTAATTTTATCTTGACGCGCTGTTCAGCTCAAAGTATCAATTCATTAATTTACTAATTAAAAAACAACGTTCATACAGTGGTGAAATCTTAGCACCATATAAAGGTTAAATATCGCGCATAGCTTCCTGACTTTGATAATGGTAATGGTAGTAGTGTGGCGGAAACAATTGTGTGGTGTGTTTTAGCTTACAAATTATAATTTAATTTCATGTAGGTTTGTTGTTAGTAATATGTAAAGTTGTGTAACTATTTTAATTTTTTTTTGAAAAATTGAATACATTTATAATTGTTTTTGAAAAATTGAATACATTCATACAGTCTGAGTGGGCCTAATGGTTAAGAACATGTGTTTCCTCTTAAACTTTACCAGTCAAAGGAACTTGGTTAGGAATTTTGCAATAATAGTATATTTATTAATTTCTTTTTTAATTTTTTGGGAATTTAGTGATTTAATTGTTGGTGAAATTGCAATTTTCTATTATTTAAGATGCAGTTTTGAAAGCAGAGATGGATCTTGCCCTAAAAAACCTCTAATCCACCAAGACTCTAATCTCAATAGTTAATATGTGCTAACTTCACAGGGTTTTTCAAATTTCTAACCAAAACTAGAAAAACTTAAAAAATAAAATATTTAAACTACATAATCAAAATGAAAATGGTATGACTGGATTTACAAAAATCACCCTAACATGTGGTGGGGTGGGGTGGGGTGATTTTTTTTTTCAAATAGAAAAAACTACTTATATTAGTAAATATAAATATGTCTTTTACAAAATAAACATCTTACCCTCTTACATAGTCATACCCTATAATGTAGTATGGTATCAAAATGTAAAGCCATCATTTATAAATGGTTATTTACAAAAAAAAACATAGTCTTCAGTTTTTTACAAAAAAAAAATGAAGAAATTTTGACATCCAAGGTTGTAGTGTACTCACATGTAGATTGTTTTTAATGGAAAACTAGTCAATTATTACCTTCGAGTCACCAACTAGTTGTAAACTTTTAATCTATTTAAAATTAGTAAAAAACAAGATACTCCAAAGTGCTAAAAGTTCACCCCTGGTATTAGTTCCAAGACCACAATTCAATTTAAGACTATAACAACCCAACTCTCAACACTTTAAAATAGCTCCTGCACCCCATTTCGAATCCTCACATTGTGAGGCTCCATCAAAGAATACCGAAACCCACCGCCAAATTTCAATCTAAAAGTGGAGGCCTAGTAATCCTATGATGCTGATGAGTCTGTGTTTTCACCCAAATCTTGTAAAATCCTGTTGCAACCCATGGCCAAAGAGAGATTTTGTTCTTCAAATATAATCATATCCCTGTGTTTCCAAATCTCCCAACAAATATAGCAAGGTACTTCTTTCCAATACTCTATCTAGTTGAACCAAATCTGGTAACAATCACATAAGAGTCCTCCTGCCCAATTCCTCTTTAGTTGAAGTTCCTTTATGATGGAGTTCCAAATCTCTTTGGTAAACAAACAGTCAACCATCAAATGATTTAAAGATTCCTCTATTTCTCCACACAACACGCATGTACTGGGGCCAATCATTCCTCTTTTTGACAAATTATCCCATGTAAGTATTTTATTTTCAAACATCAACCAACAAAATAATTTAACTTTTATAGGAATATGTCAATTCCAAAGATCTAAATACCATTCATTTTGAATGACCTCGTGGTCATCTAAACATTGAACTTCATATGCCTTTTTTGCATTGACTTGTCCTCCTTTAGTATTCCAAGACCAAATTAAAGTATCATTTTCAGCATTTAATTCAATATCAGTCCAAACTAAGCCTTTTACATAAAAATCTCATTCCTCTTTCTATTCTCTAGCTATTACAAGAATCTTTGCACTTTTCCATCTTGAAGAATTTTGATCTTCATTTGCTAAAGATCCTACCTATGCTAGAAAATGTATACCATTTGAGTGTAGAGTACTTATTAAATTCTTTGACAAATTATAAAAAGATTGTGTCCCAATCATCGGATCCTCTCATATCCTAATATCCCATCCATTTCTTGTCTTCCAAGCAAGCCCATCAATGATGATAGGTAAAGAAGTAAGTAGTGCTCTCCAACACTTTGAAATCCCTTTCAAATTCTTTCTCCCTTCCCTAAACCAATCAATTATTGTTTTCTTTTTCAGACACTTCTTATGTATCACTTCATGCCAAAGTCCTGGAACCGTAAGGCATCTCCAAAGACTCTTTGTTGTCAAATTTTTTCCAAAACATAAATTGTTTTTTAAATCCCATCCTCCTTTCTTCTTTGGTTTGGCAATCCTTTTCCAATTAACCAGATGTATACTTTCTTTTTATTTTATTCTAGTCCATAAAAAATTGAACATCCTTCTTCTTATTTTATTTAAAAGACTTATAGGGATCTTAGCCAAAGAAATCCAGTAAACAAGAATTCTTTCTAAGACTGAGTTTACAAGAGTAAATCTTCCACCTAAGGTAAGCCATCTATGACTCCAATTTGAAATTCTTTTTTCCATTTTTTTCTATAGCCATCTCCAATCGGCCATAGTATAATAGTTTGGTTTAATAAAGAAACCCAAATACTTAAAACCAACTTCAAGTGATTTTACCTCATAAGGCAGACTACATTTTAAAATTGTGAGCTCCTCCCTTGTCCATCCTGCTTCTAAGAAAAGTGACTTCTGTGAATTGAAGGACATACTTGTCGCATTACAAAACAGGTCAAGTGTCTCCTTTAAAACTCATCATTATGTGAGAGAATCGTTCCCAAATAATATAATATCGTCCACAAAAAGTAAGTGTGTAATTCTGATTCCATTTGCAACTAAGACTCCTTCAATTTTACCTTCTTCAACCAGCTTCAGAATGAGTTTACTCAGTCTTTCCACAATAAGTAAAAACAGTAATGGGGAAAGTGGGAAACCTTGCCTCAATCCTCTAGTATTTCTGAAAAATCTAGATGGGCTTCCATTAATTAAGATAGAGAAATTTGCATAATTTACACACCTCATAATCCAATCAGTTTCTTCTAGACACAGACTAATCTGAAGTAAGACTAACCTTAGAAAACCCCAATCCATCCTATCATAAGCTTTCATCATATCTAGTTTTAAGATCAATGCTTTTGAATTTTTTATCTTTATATTGTGCAAAGCTTCTTGTGCCACTCCAATGGCATCTGTAATTTGTCTACCCTTCAAAAAGCCAAATTGTTCCTTAGAAATACATGTTGAAAGAGACAATTTGATTCTAGTAGCATTGATTTTTTTAGTAGCCTTAAAAAGAATCAAGCTTATCACTTTTCAGAATGAGTGCTAGAAAGGTAGCATTTAGGGCTCCTATAACCTTTCCTTTCAATCTAGATTCTTCCACCACAACCAACAATTCAGGCCCCAAAAGATCAAAAAACTCCAAAAAGTATTCGACAGTCCAACCATCCGTCCTAGGAATTTTTTAAACAACAAAACCTTTTAGAGTTGTCAGCACTTCAAATATTTTAACAGGATCTGCAATCATATTCCTTCTTCCTCAAATAAAATCCTAGAATAAACTCTAATAACATCCAATTGTTGTGTAACAGAGATATTCTCTTGAGCTTCGAAGATGTTCTGAAAGTATCCTATTGCTTCATTTTTAAAATCATGTTGGCTTGTAATTTTGGATCCATCCTTTTAATATCCCAGATGGAATGTTTTTGGTTTCTATCATTTGCATAGGCATGAAAAAACTTTGTATTCATGTCTCTCGACGCAAGCCAATTGATCCTTCTCTTTTGTCTCCAAGTTTCCTCCTCCTTCATTAAAAGAACCAATTTTCTTCTTTCTTTCTCTAAGACCAACGTTTTTTCTTCATCCTTCTCAAAACCCACAAGAAAATCAGTATAAAGGATATCCAAGTCTGCTTCTAGTTGAGTTAATCCCTCCTTAGCCAATTGTTTTTCGTTCCTCTCCCAACCAATGACCAAAGAATTTAGTAATTTGAGATTTTGAACAAGGGATTCCATTGTAATAGTGTTCTCTCTACCCAAAATCTCGTTCCACTTCGATCTCACTAACTCCACAAAATCTGGTTCATCCAACTAAACAAAATTGAATTTAAAAGGATAACTAATTTTTTTTTGTTCTTGATCCAATTGAAAAACCACAGGCATATGGTAAAAAAATTTAACATTAACCACCCAAGTCCTATATCTATAACCAAACAATGTCATATTCTCATTAATTAAAAAGTGGTCCAATCTCTTAGCAATAAATTCCTATTCTCCTCTTACATTCCTCCAAGTTGGGAGAAATTTGGCAAGTTACACATCTATTATTCCTTCTTCTTGAAACAAATGATTAAAGTAGGAAGTCATAGGATCAATCCTAGGATATGAGCCCCACACTTCCCTAGTAGAAATAGTAAAGTTTAAGTCACCTCCCGGAATTAGGTTGTGTTCTTTCAGTATACCATCCATCTTTACCTTGTCCAAGAAGTCATGTTTATTTCCATAAGGACCATAGAAATTAATAAAATTCAATCTTTTGTTTAGATCATTTACAAATCCATCAAATAAGATTCCTGTAGGAGTCAAGAAAGCATTAAAATCAAATATCCTCGGGTTCCAAGAAAATAACAGACCCCCCAATAAGCCTATTGAATCCACCACACAGACATTCCACATGGGTAAAAGTTTTGCAAAGATCTCCCTCGCTTTTTGTTCATTAACCATAGTTTCTTGGATAAATAAAATATCAGGTTTTACCAATTCTAAAAACTGTTTGAGAGCTAAGAACTTTGGAGCACCCCCGACTCCTCTTACATTTAGGGAAACTACTATCATTTTTTACCCCTTGCAAGGGATTTCTGAGCTCTAAGCGCCCTTGGTCCTTCTAAGACCTACAAACTTTTTAATCCAGTATTCTCTTTCTCCTTCCCAAATTTTCTAGCACTTCTCATTTTTAATGGGGGGAAATCCTTCTCCAACCCTCCATAAATAGTTTCTTTCAAAGTTGATGGCTCCAATATTTTCCTACAAACTTCTTCACCTTCATTCTCCACAATTTTATTTTCCTTTGTAGAGGACAAAGGTAATCCCCCCCCCAAGTAGATCTGGAGAGGAGTATGGTTTAGTACCTATTTATATGAGGGGATAAAGGTTAATAAGGAATCATCAACCATTATTTGAACAAAAGCTTCGAACTGAGTAAAAACATTGTGGCTTTCCTCAAAAACCTCTACCTCATCCCTAGAGGTAGTACCAACTTCATTCAGTAGATACTTCTCATTCAATCCATTAAGGGTAGTAACTAAGTTTTCTTAGCACAACAACCCTTTTACCTCTCCAGTCCCTTGTTCAGGGTTTGATCGCAAGGGAGAATTGCACACAAGCCTACCACCTATGTTGTAATAACCATTCTCAATGTCTAAGGTCCTATCACTAGTTAAAACCTCTTTCGAAACCCTTAAAAAACTACCCGAGGATAAACCATCCTTACAAATGGAAACAGAAGACTCCTTATAAACCCCCACACTAACTATCCTCAATAATTCATTGTTAACAATTTTATTCATTTTTGGGGAAACAGGTAACTCAGACATGGAAGGAGAAGAAAACGGACAATGGTTTTCCATACATTTTCCCCGAAGTAATTCTAAATCAAACAAAGCAAGAAATAAAAATAGTGTAGGGAAAAATATTTTAATCTTACCTATCAAAGAATCAATAGCCACATCACAAGATGTAGAAGCCCCTTCTTCACAAGAAACAACAAGACCATTTGCAAACCAATGTGTATCCTTCTCCAATCCAGCATCGACATCAAAGCTAAGAGGTGATTGTTTCTTAAAAATATTGGGGCATGAGATTTTGAGGTGACCCACTTCCTTGCAGACTAAACATCTAAACGAGATCCCCCAATAATCCAGCCTTTGCATGTAAACACAGCATCGCTAGTCAATTTCAAGTTCCACTGGCAATCCCTGGTGTAAATCAAATTCAACCAGAATCTTTCCAACCCTCCTGTCCTGACTTGAAAGCATTTGCGAGTCTACATGCAAGAATTTTCCTAAAGTGTCTCCAATCACCTTAAAGGCCTCCAAATTATAGAATACTAGAGTACATCCTTGTAATAAAACCCATAAGTGGTGAAATCATATGTGATCCTTTTCTGGGTCAAAGAGATGTGTCCATTGTTTAATTATTAAACTCCCAGAGCCATACAACCAGACTCCTTCAAGAATCATCTCCACATCAGCCACCTCTCTAAACTGGAAACAATAATTCCACCCCCTGACTAAGACAATGACTTCTCGAATATATCCAAACACATTTTTCCAATTTTCTTCTACCCACCAAAAAATGTATTTTTTCGACATCGCCTAGTAACTAAAATGACCAACCAGTGCACATAAAGAGAGAGACGATACCTCCTACAAACCTATGTCTCATCCCAACACCATCCTCTCCTTTTTTTTTTATAGGCTTCCACGGTTTTGTCTCCTTGGGTCTCCTCTCCTCCCCCACAATGCCACTATATAATGTTTTGTAGTTAAAACCTTCCTCTGTTAGAAATCTTCCTTTAACCGAAATTATTTCATGTGCATACAAAACCCCTTTTGCACCTCTTATAGGATCCTCGGGTCGCAAAAAATCCTCTCCAGTGTTGAACCCACAAACCTTCATATGCGGGAAGGAAAGGCTAGAGCCCTGTGAAAAATTTGGTAAATGTGACAAACTAAAAACTCCCAACGCTTCCACCTCAAATAATGTGTCGATGATACAGATGGACCTCGTGTCCTTCGAGCGACCATTGATTTCATGTCTTGTATCACCCCAAGACAGAGCCCCTGTTGAATTGTAATTATGATTATAGTTTGGTGAGCCAAGTGTTTATAAACTGAAGACTTACATGTTTATTAGGTTGGAGAGCCTAGATGCTTAAGGCCATGATCCTGATTTTGTTTATGTAAATACACATATCATTAATAAAATTACACTGTTGCATGTAGATCTACCATGAAGAAAGAGTTATGGGGGACTAAGCTCCACTAGGTAGGGTAAGGGAGGGGGCTAAGTGTCTAGGCCTAGGGTCTAATCTACATGGCTTACCTCTAAGGGGCTAAGCTAGAGGGCTTACTGCTCTCGGTCTGTTGATCCAAGCAAGGAACACATGTCGGCAAGTTTGTTTATTCGGGAATACGGTATTCAGGAGAAACAAGGTGTGAATAGAGTGGAAACTCCCAAAGTTCTGAAGCCCGAAGCTCTGAATTCCTGAAGTCCGAAGACAATCTGGACCATTCGTCGAAGGAGACACGTGTCAGAAGATCAGCTTGTTCAGGAATTCGGCATCCGGGAGAAACAGGGTATGCTAAGGTGAAATCTTCTAAAGCCCGAAGTCCTGAAGTGACGTGGCATGTTGATGTCACTAGGGATGACGTGGACACATGGGATGTGTTCCACGTGTTAGTGAGTTAAGAAACTTTTTACGATAGAAATGCAGTTAGAATATGACATATGTCACCTGCCTGATTGGGCCACGTGTTGGCTTTGTGTGTCCTACCACGTGGTGCTCCTGGTGGTGGCACAAGGTATTTAAGCTTGGTGAAGAAGTTAGCTAGATCGAGCCTGCATTAACTTTGGTCACAATCTATCAACATCGATGGTCGGGAGGCATTGCGGAGATCGAATTTGTGCGGAAAATAATTCTACAAAGCGGTCCTGCAATCCAAACCACAGTTTCCCAGATGGGGTACATGTCAGCATGGGTAAAATTGCAGAACGATCAACGAGTTACTCCAAAATAGTCAACCCATATCCCCACAATTTCAAAAGTACTAAAGCTGATGTGATGTGTTCGGAATTTATTAGTTCGAGCACGGAAACCGTGGGCCCTAGTGGACGTGTGGTGCCAGATCATGAAGTCTGGAGACTTGACACTCCAAAAGAAATGGTGCAGGAATGAATGTGGACTGTAGATCTGTCGTTCTTCACGCATTCTATAGTTCGTTGTTTTGTGATGTTGGGACACGCGGAAAAAGGGAAACCTCTGAAGCTTTGGAGCCCAAAGTTTCAACACTCCGGATAAGCGCCCAAATCATTAGCATTGGGTTGCAGTCGTGGTCCCATGCGAACCAAGGGAAGAATAAAAGGGGCTAACACCCAAAAAATTGTTGCAAAACAGAGCGGGGCTTAGAGATAGAATCTCAA
Organism: Picea engelmannii; assembly: GCA_009831015.1. Classification (NCBI taxonomy): domain Eukaryota; kingdom Viridiplantae; phylum Streptophyta; class Pinopsida; order Pinales; family Pinaceae; genus Picea; species Picea engelmannii. The sequence goes on from ML811455.1 coordinate 188,555, forward strand.
GGGGTTCTTGATGGACCAAGACCCACATAAAATAGAATCTGATATTATTTTTGTTGAATCAGATTGGTTTATTCTGGAAAATTATTAAAGTCTGTTAGCCTGACAAAACTCGGTTGACTGCACATTTTGTAGAGTTAACAATTTTCATAATTGAATTGAATTTTTTCATAGTGCAAAGAAATGGGGAAGCAACATGGTGCTTACAATTCAAAAAATGAAGTTAGAGGAATGGATGTCCATTTAGGAGTTGAAGGATCAAACTCCAATGGGCATTGAGAAGAGATAGATAAAGAAGGAAACATTATGAATATCATTGAAAAGTTGTATAAAGATGTCCAGACTAGCCGAGCTGATAACAAAAATCTCATGAAAGCCAGGGAGCAACAGGGAGAATTCAACATAAAGTTGATGCAGAGCCTGGAAAGAATAGAAAAGAAATTGGATAAGGAGAGTGGCTCAAGCAAATGAGGAAGTCAAAGAAGAACAAAAAGTGATAGAAGACATCACCAACACTCCCCGAGGCATTCCAATAAGCGAGCACATAACAACTCAAGTATATGCCTTGTTAGGAAGCATAAGAGGTATGGAGAGGATGAGCTACGAGGGGAAATCAACAAAATCAAACCTCCTACATTTGATGGGGAGAAAAAGAAGGATGAAGATGTAGATACATGGCTATTGGGCATGAGAAAGTATTTTCAATTACATAATTATTCTTCCCATGCAGAAGGAAGAATTTCCATCTATCAACTAAAAGGTAAGGGATCCATGTGGTGGGATCAACTTATGAAGGTGCAACACATTAAAGAGAAATATGTTACTTGGGAAGAATTCAAGAAGTATTTTGAAAAGAAATACTTGACTAAGAGGTACTATGATAATAAAATGAAAGAGTTTTTTTAACTCAAGCTGGGAAGTATGTCCATTGATGAGTATGAAAAAAGGTTTTTAGAATTGCTGAAGTATGTTTCTTTCATCAAGGATGAGACAATCAAGATTCAGAGGTATTTGAGTGGGTTTCCACCATCCATCAGTGAAAAAATACAATATGATGATCCCAAAACATTGGAGGAGACCATAAGGCGAGCTGAGTTCCCATATGATCAGAAAAAAACAAGGCAAACTTTCCAAAAATCTTGGGAAGACAAGAAGAAATTCAAGATGGATCAGAGGAAGAAGGGAATTAAGCCACCATTATTCAAAAATAATTCTTAGGGGAAACCAACTTCTAGAGAACCCAGAACAATTCAGACAAGTGGTCAAAGGCCAAGGCAACCACCTATTCAATGTTGGGGTTGTAAAGGTGATCATATGTTTAGAGATTGTCCTCATAGAAGTGACAAAGAGAGAGTTGTTCACAATGTTCAGCATGCTGAAATAGTGGGGGACATGGGAAGAAATGTACCAAGGATCTATGCAACCTTGGACAACAAGAAAGCAAAGTATCAATCACATATGATTGAAGTGGAAGGTATGATCAACAACCAAACCATTACTATTTTAATTGATTCAGGATCTATTCATAGTTATATAGATCCTAAGATGGTGGAAAGTTTGCAATTGCCAAGAAACAAACATGGAAAATAATGGTTGGTGCAGCTGGCTACTAGAGCCCAAAGAAAAGTCAATGAGATGGTTAAGTCATGTCTTATGGACATGAATGTACTGAGCACAAGGGAAGATTTGAACATCTTTCCTTTAGGATCTTATGACTGCCTAATTAGTATGGATTGGTTAGACCAACATCATGCCATATTAGAGTGTCGTAACAAGGCATTCAGTTTCCTAGATGAGGAAGGAAATCAAAAAACATTCCAAGGAATTCCTTGGGCAGTTACTATCCAGGAAATCTTAACAATGCAACTGAAGAAGTGCTATAGGAAAGGCTGTCAAATATTTGCATCCCATATGGAGGAAGCATCTAAAGGTAAGATGTCAAATCTGGAGGATCATGCAATCTTGGAATATTTTGAAGATGTGTTCAAGGAGGTACCAGGACTACCTCAAAAGAGAGATATTGATTTCTCTATTAATTTAATGCCTAGAGCAGCTCTAGTGTCAAAGACTCCTTACAGGATGAGAACACCTGAACTGAAGAGTTGCAAATGCAGCTTGAAGAACTTTTGAAGAAGGGGTATATACACCCAAGTGTGTCACCTTGGGATGCCCCAGTCTTGTTCGTGAAGAAGAAAGATGGGACATTGAGATTGTGCATCGACTTCATATAGTTGAATAAAATAACTATAAAGAACAAGTATCATCTGCCAAGGATTGATGATCTCTTTGATCAATTGAAGGATGCAAAGATATTTTCAAAGATAGATCTCAGGTCAGGATATCATCAGGTAAGTATTAAAGAGGAATATATCAGCAAGACCACCTTCTGGAAAAGGTATGGTCATTATGAGTTCATAGTGGTGCCATTTGGGTTGTCAAATGAACTAGTTGTTTTCATGTGATTAATGAATGGTGTTTTCCAGGAATATTTAGACAAGTTTTTCGTTGTTTTTCTGGATGGCATTCTTGTATATTCCAAGTCAGATGAAGAGCATGAGCATCATTTGAGAATGGTGTTGCAAGTGCTAAGAGAACATCAGTTGTATGCCAAATTGAGCAAGTGTTCATTTTATCAAAACATAATTCACTATTTGGGGCACATCATATCTGAGGATGGGATAGTAGTGGACCTTGAAAAGAAAGAAACCATTAGAGAATGGTCAGCGCCAAAGAATGTGAAAGAAGTTAGATCCTTCATGGGTCTAGTTGGCTATTACAGAAGGTTCATTGCATGGTTTTCAAGAACAACTCACCCCATCACTTCCTTGCAAAGGAAGGGGAAGAAATTTCAATGGATAGAATAATGTGAAAGAAGCTTCCAACAATTGAAGAAATTGTTAACCAGTGCTCCAATTCTGAGGATTGAAAATCCAAATGAAGACTTCATTGTATGCACATATGCATGTAAAGAAGGACTGGGTGGAGTCCTTAGTCAAAATGGGTTTGTTGTATGTTATGAATGAAGGAAGTTGAAGGAGAATGAAAGGCTCTATGCCACTCATGATTTGGAGTTGGAAGCCATAATGCATGCCTTGAAGAAGTGGAGGAACTACCTCATGGGAAAGAGGTTTGAGTTGAGGAGAGACCATAATGGTCTAAAGTATTTGTTTGATCAACCAACTCTAAATGCCAAGCAAAGCAGATGGTTAGAGTTTCTCAGTGAATATGAATTTGATACAAAGCATATCAAGGGGAAAGATAACAAAGTGGTTGATGCACTCAGCATAAGAGTCCATGAGTTGCATGTTACAACTATTAGCATGTACCAATCAGATTTGAAAGACAGATTTGTAGAGGCTGCAAAATCATATTTGAAAGATAGATTTGTAGAGGCTGCAAAATCGGATCCGCAGTACATGGAATTAGTAACAAAATTAAAGCAAGGTAAAATGTAGCAAAAGATTGAGGATTGTGAATTGGGAATTGATGGAATCCTCCTGTACAGAAAAAAAGTTTATGTACCCAACTCTTTTGAATTAAGTGTGATTTTAAAAGAAATGAACAGTGTACCTTATGCAAGATACCCAAGATATCAGAAAACAATCTCAACAGTCAAAAGACAATATTATTGGCCATGCATGAAGAGGGAGATTGTTGATTTTGTTGCTAAATGCTTGGAATGCCAAAGGGTCAAGGCTGAGCATAGACACTCGGCTAGGTTACTACAATCATTACCCATTCTTCACTGGAAATGGGAAATGGTAACAATGGATTTTATCACAGGATTTCCCAGAATGAGCAAGCAGCATGATGCAATCATGGTAGTGGTGGACAAGCTTACTAAAGCTGCCCATTTCATTCCTATGAAGATTACTCATAAAGAAACTAATGTTGTTGATATTTATATGAAGGAAGTAACATGCTTGCATGGCGTACCTAAGACAATTGTGTCTGACAGAGACCCGAAGTTTACATCAAAGTTTTGGAAGGGGTTATTCAAAGGGTTTGAAACGAATTTGAAATTCAACACTACTTATCATTCTGAGTCTGATGGGAAGACAGAGAGGGTGAACCAAGTGATAGAAGATATGCTAATAATGTATGTGATGGACAAACCATCTAAATGGGAAGATTATCTACACTTGGTAGAATTTGCCTACAACAATGGGTATCAATCATCCCTGAAGATGAGCCCATTTGAAGAACTTTATGGAAAAAAGTGCAACACCCCAGTAAGTTGGGACAACCCAGCTGATAGGGTAGTGTTTGGGCCAGAGTTGCTCAAGGAAATGGAAGAAAAAATGTTGAAGATTAAGCAGAATTTGAAGGTTGTCCAAGATAGGCAGAAAATTTATGTTGATAAGAACAGAACTCGTAGGGAATTTAAAGTAGGGGATCATGTATTCCTAAGAGTGAAGTCCAATAGAAGTTCCCTGAAGTTGGGAAATTGTTCAAAGTTGGCAGCTCGGTATTGTGGGTCGTTTGAAATCCTAGAGAGGATTGGTCCAATAGCATATAGGCTTGCATTGTCTGCATGCATGTCTATACATAATGTATTTCATGTATCATTGCTTAAGAAATATGTACCTAATGTTAATCATATTATTGATTGGAATGTGATTCAGGTGGAGCAGGAAAGCGCTTTTCAGGTGCATCTGGTGCGTATATTGGATCGAAAAAGAAAGCAACTTTGGAATCGAGCCATAGGGCTTGTAAAAGTTCAATGGACCTGGTATGGTCCAGAGGACGCAACATGGAAGCATGACGATGCTATGCGGGCAGAGTACCCACATTTTTTTTAAGATTTTGGAAATCTTATTGTTGTTGTCTAAGTAAGTTGCACTGAGGACAGTGCAAAAATAAGGGGAGGGGATTGTAACACCCCAAGGTCGAGCCCCTGCTGAATTGTAATTATGATTATAGGTTAGTGAGCCAAGTGTTTATAAACCGAAGACTTACATGTTTATTAGGCCGAAGAGCCTAGATGTTTAAGGCCACGAGCCTGATTTTTGTTGGTCACTATAATTGCTTATTTAATTTAGACAATCAAGTGCTACATAAATTGTCAACCCAGGGAAGTCTATTTATTTCAAAGGTAACCATGCACTATATATGCTCAATTTCAAAAGCAACCTTGAGTTGTAGTAAAGGAAACTATATTAATCACACTTGCCTTGAATGAACTGAAGTTCTAGCTTGAATTATAGAAAAGTAATCTACCTATTGCAGAGTTCAAAGTTTAAAGAAATGATTAATTGAAGAATCCTGGATTACATTATGATAACACAAGATATTGCAATAGAAAAGTCCAATTAGTTTGTAACCAGAGAATAGGGCCCTATTCCCAAAGCAGGAATCTTCAGCACCTGTTTTCGATCATCACACTTCATGAACTTATTGCTTAACTGAAATAATGCAAACTGAAGGCTATCTATCTCCTAACAGAGAACATGACCCTATTTCCTTCCCAAAGCAGGAACCTTCAGCACCAGTCTCTGATTAGCACACTCATGGAAATAATTGAAGGCTAACTAATTCTAACAGAGAACAGGACCCTATTTCCTTCCCAAAGAAGGAACCTTTAGCACCAGTCTCTGATTAGCACACTCATGGAAATAATCGAAGGCTAACTAATTCTAACAGAGAACAGGACCCTATTTCCTTCCCAAAGCAGGAACCTTCAGCGCCTGTCTCTGACTATCAAGCTTTCATAAATTCATCACACGAGATTGCTAACTAAAATGATTAACAATTACCCCATTCATTAACTTCATGAAGACAATGTACCATTCAGTAAAACAGAGTTCTTAACAAGACAAAGTTCAGTAGTGTTTCAGCAAAGCAGAATTCATTAAGGTAGTGTTTTAGCAAAACATAGATCAATCAAGGCATAAATAAAGATCACACTATCACACTATAAAACTAACGGGTGAATCTTGTGAAGAAGGTGGGTCCTCCCTTCTCACAAGATTCCCATGGAACGAAGAGGCTAGAAAATGATGCTCAAAACAGTCTTTTATTCATCTATCAATGTATCACATTACAATCTGAAATTGAAGTACGTCCTTCTCTGTAAACCCTTCTTAGTACCAAAAACTAGAGATCCTCTCGAATGATGATTTCCTCTTATTTAAAGAGGGAATCCCTTCGATACAATTGATCAAAAATTACAGGTGTATATCTGAGTCCTATTCTTAGTCGGATCGACTTTCTAAACCGGAATAGGATATCCTAGTCTCCCGCAACAGAATGTTATTACAAGTGTTGAGTGAGGTGTTGTTGTTATGGCTGGAGTAACAACTCTTTCTTTTTTTTGTTGTTGTATGATGTTTCGGCATCGCAAATCGCGGGCTATTTCAGCCACGGGATTTGCGTTCTGACTGTTTCATCACTTCTCAGGCAACAACGATGGTTGGTGCTTGGCTCACGGTGAAGTTGTTGTAGTCAATGTGTGTGAGTTGCTGTTGACCGCGGACTGTGTAACAGCTTCCTCTGTGTTTCAACATCGTTGACCATGGACTGTGTAGCATCTTCTGTGTTTCAGCATCGTCGGTCATGGACTGTGTAACAGCTTCCTCTGTGTTGCAGCATCGTGACCATGGACTGTGTAACAACTTCCTCAGCATCGTTGATCATGAACTGTGTAACAGCTTCTTTGTTTCAGCATCGTCAACCATGGACTGTGTAACAGCTTCTGTGAATTTATGTTTCAGCAACAGACCTCAAATGCTAATATGCAGTTTGAACTATTTCAACACTTATAAATTTCTAATCAATGGTTAAGTACGAGAGTGATGTGAAATTATATGCAAAACAGATTAAACGTATAGTAAAGAGAAGAGACGTTATATACCTTTGGAAATATAGGATGAAGCGATAATATGAGTTTAAATGTGAGTGATCAAGAGTGTAATAGTGGCAAAAAGTATGGGAAAAAAGGTACATTGTGTGTTCCTAACATCCCCCCCAACTTAAAGTGTTGCATGTCCTTAGGAAACTTCACTCTGAATCAGAGTCTGAATACCGACTCTGAGAGTGCAAGTTACTCAAGCAGTAGCTGTGGGAGGTACTGTCTGTTGGTGCTCTGAACCCTTGGACACGTTGTAACCTTTGTCAAGTTGTTGTTTCTGTCTTCTTAGGAAACTTATAATGGATTTGATATCTTTCTATTGGCAACCAGAGGATAGGAAAATAAAACTGGTACCCTATCCAGCTTTCAGCACATTGCTGAACACACTGGATGTATTTAGGTACCCTGGAGATTGCTACCTCGAGGTTAGTGGGGCTAAAAGGATTGTGTTCCTGTCTTTTCTCAGTGGATTTCTACCAAAACAAGTTGTTTGCCTAGAGGGAAGCATTCTCTATGGATCTGATGAAGTACTGACAATCCTAAAGCACTGTTGATTGTAGTTGCTGAACATGTTCAGTCATCCCTGGTCTCTTTAAGAACTGATAATATTCCGTGACAAAGGTGGCTGCACTCTGTGGTTCTGGTCTTATCCAGAGAAGACGATTATCTTCATTATGCTTGGCAACCAGGAAGTCATCCTTCCACAAAATCTGATTGTGGAGAAAGGAGGTGAATGCCCGAATCTGGATGTTCCCAACAAGAGGGTTAAGGTTCAGCTGCTTGTTCTCGGGGATGGCCTCGTTATGAAAGTATGCCTCACGGAGGAGATGCTGATCCCTAGCAGAGGCTTCTGCAAAAGTTTTGACAAAATCTGTTGGGTGTAGTACTGCATGGGGTCTGCCTTCTATAATTGATTTGATTTGAAACCATGTAAGTCGTTCCATAAGGAACAAGGAGTAATTGCAAGATGGTTTCCTTGTAGCCAATAGCTTTTGTGCCAAGTCAAATACCAGGGCCAATCTGCCTTTCAACTCTTTGTTATGTTTCTTAAGGGCACGATCTTCCTGGCGTGTCTACTCTAAAGCTTCCCAATTTGAGTAAGTGTGATTTATCCAGATTTGTCTGTGCTCTTGCAGGCTTTTGGCATGTGTAGCAGCATACTCTTTCTTCCATTTTTGTATTACTGCCTGCTCATCCCATGGTTGAGTTTGTGTTTCAGCATTGCAAGTAGTGGGGTGAGGTAAGGTCTGAGTAGATTGTTCCACAAAAGTGTGGATATTGATCTGGCTGGGAGGTGTAAATTCCTTAATAGGCGTTGTTTGTATAGCTTTGTTAACAAAAGAAGGGGTTTCAAATTTGACATTTGTTGCAGGGAAGGACCCAGTCTTAGTCTTGGGAGGTCCTGTTGGTTCTTGTGTTTCAGCTGTAGCTGGTTCTTGTGTGACAACTATAGTTGGTTCTTGTGTAACAACATGTTCTTCTTTGACTGCAAAAGTTGAAGGAGTAGGGGGAGCTCCTAGCATTGGGATTTGTATTACTTTGTAGCCTGCTTGATAGTAGATGTCCCCACATTGATAGCACATATATTCTCTACACTGAGTCTCTGTTGTAGTTCCTTCTGACATGGTCGTTGTGCGAGCTAGAGTGTATAAATTAAGTTCCTTTTCATAGTCTTCCTTTTCCATGGCTAGCTCTTGCTTGTAGGCTTCTAGTTCAGACTTTAAAAACTGATTTTCTTTTAAGACAGAGGCCATTGTTAGTTCTGGTTGAGGGGTGACTGGTTCTTGTGTAGCAGTCACAGCCACACTAGTTGTTTCTTGTGGAGCAGCGACAGGATCGGCAACTGCTTCTTGTGTTTCAGCTTCTTGATGTAAGGAGAGTAATGTTGTAGCACCTTGGACCTTTGATTCCTGCATCTCATTATCAATATCAGCAGCTGGTTCTTGTGTTTCAGTTGTAGTTGGTTCATGTGTGGCAGCTATGGCTGGTTCTTGTGTTTCAGCCACTGAATGGATAGCTAGTTCTTGTGTTTCAACCACTGAATGGGTAGTTAGTTCTTGTGTTTCAGCTACTGAATTGGTAGCTGGTTCTTGTGTTTCAGCTACTGAATGGGTAGCTGGTTCTTGTGTTTCAGCTACTGAATGGGTAGCTGGTTTTTGTGTTTCAGCTACTTGATTTGATATAGATGATGTCACAACACCCTGGGCATCTGGTTTTTGTGTTTCAGTGCTCGTGGGTGGAATAGGCAAAGATTCTGGCATTTGGGAGGTTGGAGGTGTACGGGGTATTAGTCGGATAGGTTGGGGGTCTATGGTGGTGGTAGTAGTGGCTGCCCTTGTTGAGGCCCTTGTTCGTTTCCTTTGTAAAAAGGGCGGAAAGAAAGGAATTTTCTTTCATTTTCGTGGGGGTCTTTCCTCAATGATGGGGCAGGGGGAATTGTTTGGCTCAGAATCATCGCTAAGAATATGAAGGGAGGGGGTGGATGATTCTGATAAAGTATGGGATGGGCTTGGTATGGTAGGGGGGTTAATTGGACTGATTGGTTTTGTGGGAGGACTGTAAGGTATTTTTGGACAGTCTGGAGGGTTTTGTGGTTGTTGTCCCTGAAGATTTTCAGGAATTTCAGCGGCTTCTTGGGGGTCTATAGGAGGGTTGTTCAGTGGAAGGTTGTGTTGGAAAAAACTCTTTTGAATAATTAGTTGGATGATACGGTGATGGGTGAGTGAAAGGGCAAGATCTTTAGCCTTTTTACTGTAATGCGACATATTTTTGAGACAACCGAGCAGATAATAAGGGATGTTCACCAATCTATTATGCTATAAATGAGACAACAAGAGAAAGTCGTGCTGGTAGAATACCTGGTATCGGCCTTCGCAGGTAAGGTAGTGTTTGACGAATTTTGCGACTTCCGGCCATGGGGGTGGAAATGAGCTAAGTCGGACACCCCAGCCTTTAAATTCAATTTGTTCCTCTGGCAAGAGGAAGTCCCACTGGGCATTCAGGATGATATGTTTGTGGTTGAACAGGCAAGTGCCATTAGTAGGGAGACCCGAAACCTGCACTATATCCTCTTCTGTAACAGAGATTCGAACCCCTTGAACAATGGAGTGATCTCCCTGGAGATTTTGAGCAAATTGTAGAACCTGTTGTTGATCAAACCCCTAGAGTCTTTGAAAATAACTGAGCGAGCCTGCCCGCAGAAAAATTTGACAGGCTTCTGGATACAATTCTAGCAGGGCTGTCGTGGCGGGTTCGTACCGTATAACAGAGCCTCCCATAGCTACGAGCTTGGTAAAATACAGCGTCAAAGAGTTGAATAATAGCTTCTGTGCAGGGTAAGTTTTTCGAGTGAAGGCATGTGAATGGTGGTGAGACGAACGAAAGGGTAGTAAAATAAGAATGGTGGTAGTGAATTTGTGTGAAATGATGGTATAAAAAGTTTGATATGTCCTCCCCCCCCGTCAAGTGCGGATAATAATGATTTCACTCGAGTGGTCATAATGATTCAGAATCTTCTCATTAACTATAGCTTAACTGTATTACATAAAATTTACATACCTCGCCTTACCTTCTGATTCGTGCTGTAAACAAAATATAATGCCTGTCCATGATAGTTCTGCACTAGTCGTGGCGGAGACTTTTCATTTGTTAGATGAATTGTATCAAGGGTTTGTTGACTGGAAGGACGAAATGTAGTATGAGAGCACAAAATCTTGCTGACAGATAATATTGAAAAGTTGGTGTTTCATCAACAGAAAAGAACAAGGCGAAACAATTGTTGGACGGTGTTGTTTCGTCGATGAGGAAATGTGAAGAACTGTTGAACAATGGTGTTTTAGCAATGAAAAGAAGCTTGATGTCAATGGTGTTTCAACAATAGGGAGAAAGTCAAAAGGTGTTGACAGTGGTGTTTCAGCAATGGGGAAAGTCAAAAAGTGTTGAACAATGGTGTTTCAGCAATGAGAAAAACGGGGCAAAACAATTGTTGGACGGTGTTGTTTCATCGATGAGAAAATGTGAAGAATTGTCGGACTGTAGTGTTTTGGAAATAAGGAGAAGGTGAAAAGTTGTTGTGAATGGTGTTTCAACAATGGGGAAAGTCAAAAAGTGTTGAACAGTGGTGTTTCAGCAATGGGAAAAACGGGGCGAAACAATTGTTGGACGGTGTTGTTTCGTCGATGAGAAAATGTGAAAAATTGTCAGACTGTAGTGTTTTGGCAATAGGGAGAAGGCGAAAAGTTGTTGTGAATGGTGTTTCAGCAATGGGGAAAGTCAAAAAGTGTTGAACAGTGGTGTTTCAGCAATGAAGAAAGAGAAAAGAGTTGCCGACGGTGGTGTCTCATCAATGGGAAAGCTTGTCTCTTTGTGAAGTAGGATCGTCCTTTGCTAGTGGTCTGTGCTTTGATCAGGAATCTGCAAAAATTGATTGTAACATGGTATTTCTTGACAGGGATTATTAGCAAATAAAATCTAGTCTAATAGTAAAGAAATTAACTTTAAAATAATTAATTTCAATGAGGGGTAGAAGCCCCCTCTAAAAAGAGATAATGGGAGTCTGTCACACATGTGGCCTTAAAATCTTATTTGGAAATAGGGCGCTGGTACAGACGGAGCCGATGACCATTCACAAGTAACAGTGTTTTGGAGTCATCGATTGTGAGGAGCCTTATTGTTCCATTGGGGAAAACAGTGTCTACTTCGTAAGGTCCAAGCCATATTGTACGCAGTTTCCCTTGAAATTCTTTGAACCGAGAGTCATACAGTAGGGCCCAATTACCTTTTTGAAACTTCTTATTCTTAATAGTTTTGTCATGCCATTTTGATCTTTGATGTTGGATTATAGTTGTCTGATGAATGGCATCTAGTCTTTTCTCATCCAATTCATTAAGTTGTTGCATCCTGGTTGTTTGTGCATCGGTCAAATCAAGGTTGATATCTAAAGCAGTCCTTAAGGTTTTTATTTCAAATTCCACAGGAAAGACAACACTCTTTCCATAGACTAATTCATAGGGAGAAAATCCTGTAGTGTTTCTCCAGGTAGTTATGTAGGCCCATAATGCTTCAGGGATCCTGTAGGACCAATCCTTTTTGTTTTCCTTCACTGTTTTTGTGAGAATGGATTCTATTACTTTGTTTGTGCTTTCCATCTGTCCATTGGCTTGGGGGTGGTATGTTGTAGTCATTCTATACTCCCGAACAAGAGAAAGAGCCCGAAAAAGAGAAAACGCCCGAGCGGGAGAAAAGTCCTGAACAAGGAGGAAATCCCGATATAAAGAACAAAACTGTTGGTTCTTCCAGGGGACCTAATTCAGAGGAAGAAATTAAAGATAC
>ML811456.1:26943-38377 GCA_009831015.1 Picea engelmannii
ATTGATTGTAGAAGCAACTTGTTTCATATAAGGGTAATCATGCGACACACTAAGATAGACACATTAATCGACAGTGGATCTCAATCTAATTTAATCTCAGAAGAATTGGTTAAGAAATTGGGGTTAAAAACACAAACTCATCATAAGCCTTACACACTTAAATGGATGAGCAATCATGATCAAATTCACATAACAAAACAGTGCACAATCAAATTTGCAATTTCATCTAAGTATGTGGACGAAGTAACTTGTGTTGTTGTGTCGTTAAGAGAATGTAGAATGATCTTAGGTAGTCCATACTTATTTGATCGTAAGGCAATCTTTTACAGGACAAAGAATCAATATCAATTCACTAAAGCAGGTCATGATTATGTGGTTCATGCTCATCATGTTAAGGAAAATAAAACACTTCAAACAATGGAACAATTAACGAAGGTAGTGCAAGCAAGCAATAAACCAATAATTGTTTCAAATGAAGTAATTGATCTTAAGAAAGAACAAGACATGGTTGTTGAATGGAAAATCAATCATAAGTTGCTTCAAGATAAGCTCATGTTGCGCAAATATTTCAAGTATATCAGCTCATTTGTAGTCATATTTTTGATGTTGTCATTAGCAATGTTTTCTACATGGATGATAGTGGCTTCAGTAAGATGTAACAGGGTTCAAATGGCTAACAATATACTGTTAGTTGTCATGATTTTGTTACAGTTGATCTTGATGAGACAGGTGCACAGGACAGAGTTCAGAGACAGAGAGCAAGCCGGGTGGCCTATCCCGAGCTTGTTGACTGGTCAGTAACCTTTTGGGGACCAAAAAGTCTTACTGTGGGGAGGTGTGATCCGAAATTGGATCCAGAAGCTTGACAGGGCTTGAAAAATGCTCAAAAATGAAAGTGCTCGGAATGCGACGAAACTAGTGCCATTGCGTCTGTCTCGTCTTCCTGATTCCGGTGGTATATTTACTTTGTCAAACGGGCTCCTTTTGGAAAAGATATCGCGTTCTGTCTGAAAAGTCAAACAGGCAAAAAAATGTTGATTGGGCAGTCCGTACAGGCTGACATGGTAGAGGCCGTACATGTGACGTGGTAGAATTCGTACGATGATGTGGCAAAAGTTATGTGGCAGTTTGATTGGCTGGTAGTTGGTCGAATCATTTGCTGACACGTGGCGTTTAATTGGCAAGTGATTGGGTGCCATGTGGCCCAATCACGGGCTACCATGTGGCACCCCTTTATTGGCTGTTGGTGTTTGATTTGTTAATTAAAATTTTATGGAGGTCGTGGGGTTCGACCCCCGGACCTCCCCACCGTGTAAAGACTTTGCACAGTCCGCGCTGCCAATGCGCCACATTATATGTCTTGTCATATATGTGGGTTTATATCTATTTAACTTTGATTAATGTGTAATATGGTGGGGGGTCGGGCTGGGGCTTAGCCCCAGCCCGCGGTTACCGTGCTTATGTATATGACCACAGTTTAAAAGTGCGCGCGGAATTGGTTTGTGTATTATGGAGAGCGTATTTAAATAGCCATATGACCATGCCATATACCCTATATGAAAATGGCGCGGGGTTTGTGTTTAAGCCACGGTTTTATTACATATTCCATGTGACCCTTTGCTATACGGATATGTGCGCACGCATTTTTTTTAATTTGGTTTAAACGGTTTTGAATACGCCCGATAGTTGGCTCTTGGCCATTGGCCCGTTAAACGGTTAGCCCTTTTTGCCTTTTGCGCGAGGTCATATGACCCACGTTCCCGAGTGTTAGGCGGTTGGGTGTTGGAGGCACCCTAACCGTCTTACATTTTTCACTGTTGGCGCGGTTGCGCTCGGTGCCAGGTTTTTACGCTACATATTGCGTGTGAGCCAGGTTCAATGGAGAAGGGTGCATTTTCTAGATGCAGAGACAACAAGCTTGAAGAGGAAGACTTCCAGGAGGCCTAACTTCTTCATTTTTCGACCGATTGAGGTGCCGAAATAGCCCAGACAGGGGTTTTGGCCGCTCTGAATCCATTGGAGCAGTCAGAACAAAGTTATACTGAAGGGAAACCAAGCTAAAGCCATTTTTGACGCAGAGAATCTTTTGAGGAGGAGACACTGTCGGACCATTTCTGGGAGCTTCGGACGTCCGTTTTGCGTGCCATTTTCTTTGCATGGTTCTAGAGATCTGGAAGAACATGACTAGATTAGTCTTGTAGCCATTTGGCATTGCAGTGATGTACTTTGAGATTTTGAGCAGAAATAAAGAAGCCTCCCCCACAGAGAAAAAGGCCCGGAGACGTAGGCAAAGTTGTGTCGAACTCCGTTATCAATCTGCATGTTATGGTTTGTTGTCTATTATTTCATTTCAAATCTGCATATATGTATATGGCTGTCATAGTTCTTCTTTCCTCATTTCTTCACTAAGTTTTATGAAATGGTTAAATAACACATGCAAAATTAAAACTCAACCATAAGTCATTAAAAGATCCTTCGGATCATTCCAGGGGGAGCATGAGTGATATGATTTCAGTATTGAATTAAAGTGTTTCCATCAATGCCAAAGGGGGAGATTGTTGATTAAGGTTGGTTGTCATCGATTTTAACCATTGAAGAAAGCCCCACAGCACAAAGGTTTGGGTAATAGACCCAATATTGTTTGATGTAAATATGACTCATTATTGTTTTGTCATGGTTGATAAGAAATAAATATGGATGAACTCCAAAGTGGTCCCCTTATGGTGAAAGCCCTCATGGGAAGACACTTTGTGGAGTAAGAGAACCCATGCTTAGTTGTGGAATAATGAGATAAAGGAAAGTGAATTTGTCAAGGAAAATATCCTGGATGGATAGTGCCTGTCATTCCATTTTTGGTGGTATGTGGAACGTCACATAACTCCTCACAGTTAGAGAGTTATGGCCATGAGAAGTTGGAGACCCCAGGTTTGGGTAATGGACCCAAGTTTGTTTGATGGATAACGGTATGAGTTATGATATATTTTTAGATAATACTATTATATATGTATACTACATGTCATTCAATTTTTGGTGGTATGTGTAACATCACATAACTCCTCACAGTTTGAGAGTTATGGCCTTACGAAGTTGGAGGACCCTCACATGTCATCTAGAAGCCCCAAAAGGTCAAAGTAGTCAAAGTGGTTTAAGAGATTTTAAAAGGTAAATAATAAGGTGAAGTAATGAGTGTATTATAATTCAAAGTGAATAAAAAATAAATTATTTCAATAATAAATTTAATGGAGACATTAGAAGTGGGTTAACCCTAAAATAAGGAAAGTGGGGCTAGGTGACCTAGAAGATGTTTTTAAGGAAGCTACTTGGAGAGTATAAATAAGAGGAAAGGCTCTGTCATTTTAATCACACTTGAGAATATTGAATATATATAGGTGTCTAAGGTAACCAAGGATATCTAAGCCGAAATTCTGAGGAAAGGTGAAGAAAAGAAAGCCGAAATGCAAGGAAGGATAAATTCGTTTGATGGTGCTTTCTAAGGTATGTTATTTACAGGTCATCTCACCAGTTTCACTATAACGTTTTTTATATAATGATTTAGACCATGAAATTTCTATGCCACTGATAAAACATATCCAATTATCTATGGTAAAAAATTCATCTTGTGGGTCATTTTATTTTTGGAGTTACACTCCGTGGAAAATAGGGTTTGTGGCTAGTCCTGAAACTAGTCAAAAACAGGTGTTTCGAGTAAAAGTGCCATAACTTCTTCATAACAGATCCAAATCCAGTGAATTTTTTTTTTTGGTTATTTTACAGTATTTAGTATGCTATGTAATAGTTTCATATCAATTAAACAAATATTCTGTGTGGGGCACACTCTACAAGGTTGCTCTCTAGAATAAACCAGAATTCAGCAAGGTATGCCATTTTTTCTATAACTCCTTTTATGAGAGGTTCCAAGTAGTGACACCTGGAGGAATTGAATAAAACACATTGAATAACATTGTATATCAGTTTTAGATCTTTATACATTACAGGTACAAAGTTATGATTACTTCAAGTTAAGGTTGTTGACTAATCCAAAACTAGGCATGTGAGACTAAAGAAAAGTTTGATGAAAATGATAGTCTCTTATTGTTGAAGTTAAGGAAGGTTTGTAGGAATGTGATCATATACACCAGGCTTATTACAGAGCTACAAATCATATTTGGATGATGAAATGGATGAGGGCTTTTGGTTAAGGTACATGTTGAGTACATGGTTGAGACAAGTAGTTGATGAGTTGGCACATACATGAGGTGTATAGTTGATTATTGTTGGCACAGGGGTAGACCCAAGGTTCACTCCAAGAGAACACCAACAAGCCCTAACTACTGGCCCTTTCGGAAGCACCTGTGAAGTAGATGCAGTCTCACCCGAAGTAGCTATGGGGGGGTTACAGGACAAGGATGTCTACAACCAGGGGAATACCAAGTGGATCTTGACGCAATACAATGCAGTATACATAGCTCACTTATCACTAAAATCTACTCCACATTCTATAGATATGATCTAATACAATAATGTAACAATAGTATATCAAAGACAAAGATAAAGCATCAATCATACACACATAACACCAGGTATACGTGGTTCACCCTCTCTCTAGGGATACGTCCACAGACTTGTGCTTATGATATATTAAGGTAAAGCTTATAGTTCTTATCTGCACTCTCTTCCAGCATATCTTCTTCTTCTTCTCTCTTTCTCTCCCCCTTCTGCGCACCTAGGTACAGGACTTGATCTTTGCACCCAGCTGAAGATATTACAATGACAGAAGGCTCTTACTCACATCCCTTCTCTCACTCACAATACAATATTATCTCATGAACAACAGTCAATAACAATGATCAACAATAGTACCACCCTGACCCAGGTCCTCTCGACCTCTATTTATATAATATAGTCCCTCACCAACAACCTTAGGTCGAGGCCTAGGCGTTAAAACCCTAGATATACAAACCCTAGGTGTCTAAAACCCTAGGTCAAATTGACCCTATTTTATCAAGATTTGCTAGCCCGTCTCTCCTTTCTTCCCGCTCGGTGCTAACGATGTCTTTTCCCACTATCTGCATTGTCCTCAATCCATGTACCTTGCTTATCTATTATCCCTGATATCCTCATCCAACAGCTAGCTTTCTTGGGCTTCACTCCTTCTTTTCTTCTCTTTTTCTTACTTCAACCCAGTAACAGTCACTGTGTCTCCCGCAAAGTTCGCAGTTTACCTCTTCCTCCTTGATATTTGCTTGATTCCATACCCAAGGGCCAATAGGCCCCCAATACTCACATGTGACTCATCCTGAGGCACTTTAGATATGATGCTTCTGTTGTACTTCAACTTTGTATTGTGCAGCAGTCTTTGCTTTCTACTTTATGTCTCCTCTCCATTCCTGTGCAACCTATCTTTTTTGTGTCTAGTACCTAGTTTCAACTGCACCTGATACCTAGACCATTTTCCTCTTGTTTTTACTAAGAGTTGCAAGGTAGATGGTTTTCATAGTACAACTTTAGCCAATCCTTCCTTCCATTCTCCCTTCAAAGTTTTCAGTTGCACATCCCCTCCTTTTGTAACATAGGCGACCTCAAATGGTTCTAGCCAATGAGTTCTGAACTTCCCCAGGTGTCTTATAAACTTATTGTCATATATCAATACTAAATCATCTTGCTTGAATGCCTTCTTCTTGATTTTCCTATCATGGTAAGTCTTCTCTCTATCCTTTTGAACCTGCTGATGAAATCCTACAATAAATCTGTCTTCTTCCAGTTCAACAAACTATGAAAGCCTCTCCTGAATAGCACCAGTATCATCCATGTTTGTAAATGCAACAATTATTAAGCTTGGCACCAGATATTCAATTGGGACAACAAATTCGAGACCATAGACTAGCTTAAAAGGAGTCTGCATGGTCAGTTTCTTGCAAGTGGTTTTATAGTCCCAAAGTACTATAGGTACTCTTAAATCCCAATCATCCCTGTTCACATTACAAATCTTCGTCAGTGTTGTCTCCAAGATTTTGTTGAATTCTTCGACTGTTCCATTTGCCTGAGGATGATAATGTGTTCTCTTCTGATGGTATAAGGTAAACTCCTCAGTCAATGCTTCAACTGTCTGGTTGATGAAGTGTGTGCCTTGGTCACTCATAAGGATCTTGGGGCATCCGAACCTGGTTATTATGTCATCAAATGTAAATCATGCAGCTACAGTTGCACTACAGCCCTTGACTTCTCTGGCTCCGGCCCATGTGGTTAAGTATTCAGTCACACTAATGATATACCTTGCTCTTGTGTGCTTCTCTGGTGGGTTGGTAGGTCCCACGAAATTAATGCCCCATTTTTCAAATGCGTGTAGGGTCATCTGCGGTGATAACAACATTTCATCTCTTCTGGATGGTCTCTCAACTCTCTGGCACACATCAAAGGCTCTAGCATAATCATTAGCATCTATGTGTAAGGTAGGCCACCAAAGGCCATCTTGCAAAACCTTTTGCACAGTTTCTTTCCCTGCATAATGTCCTCCTGCGATGCCTTCATGACCTTCTGTGAGGATTAGTGGGTGTTCTGCCTCCATAACACATCTTCTTAGTATCTCATCAAGTGCCATCTTGTATAGCTAACCCGCTATCAGTGAAAAGTCTGCAACACACACTACTAGTTGTTTCTTCTGGGGAATTGTATACTCACTAGGTGTCATTCATGTTGACAGGAACTGGACTATTTCTGCGAAGTGGTCATTTATCTTTCTGATGGAGAGTAGTTGTGCATCCGGCAGTGTATCCTCCAAACTGGTGGGTTCTTCTCCATGTTCCAACCTCGCCAAGTGGTCAGGGCCCTTGTTCATTCTTCTTGTCTTAACTATGATCTCAAAATCATATTATTGAAATAGCATAATCCATCTGCATATTCACCGCCCCAACACTGGCTTGTTGACTAGGTAGTTCAGTGTGGAGTGATCTGTGAACATTTTAAAATGTCTTCCCAGTAAGTAGTGGAAAAAAATTTGTAGCACATACACCATGGCCAATCCTTCTCTCTCTGTGGTGGTGTAGTTAATTTTTGTTGTGGATAGCTTCCTACTAGCAAAGGCTAACGAGTGATCGATGTCTCCTATTCCCGACTGTTCTAACACAACTCCCAATGCAATGGATTATGCATCAACATGAACATGAAACTCTTTAGTCCAATCTGGGAAAACTAGAATGGGTGCGGTAACCATCTTTTGTTTCAGTGTGTCGAAGCTCTATTGGCATTAATCTATCCAACCAAACTAGCAGTCCTTCTTCAATAGCTTCTCGATCGGTGTTGTAATTTGGGCATAGCCTTTAATGAATTTCCTGTAATAGCCAGTGTGTCCTAGCGCAATGCGTAGTTTTTTAACTGAAGTCAGAGGTGGCAAATCAACTATAATTGAAATTTTAGATGGATCAACCAACAATCCCTACTTGCATACAATATGACCTAATAAAACTCCAAATGATGAGAATAATATGCACTTCTTCAGATTTAAAGCAATTTGACAGTGCTTGCATTTATCCAACATTATCCTTAGACATTCAATATGATTTTTCATAAAACTAAACATAGTCCAGTCATCAAAATAGGCTTCTAAAAGTTTATGCAGAAATTCTTTGAACGCTTCGACCACCACCCTGGAAAAGATGGTTGGGGCATTCTTTAGTCCGAATGGCATCACTGTATATTGGTATGATCCCCATTCTATGGAAAACGTGGTCTTGTGGTGGTTCTCCTTGGCAATCTGGATCTGATGGTATTTGAAAAATCCATCTGTAAAATAATATACCTCTTGGCCTCCTACGTTGTCTAATACTTTGTCAGTGAATGGTGTAGGGAAAGGGTCATGCAGACAGACATCATTTAGTTTCCCGAGGTCTACACATATCCTGATTTTTCTTGTCTTATTGTCTTGTACCACCATAGGGCTTATCCACTCTGATTCTTCCACAGGTTCAATAATCCCTTCTTCTAGCATTATGTCAAGCTCAATCTTCACTTCTTCCTTTTATTTCGGGTTCAATCTATAGGGTCTTTGCTTGACTGTATTTGCATCTAGTTTCAAAGGTATCCTCATCTCTCCCATAGGTCCTTTGATTCCATTCATGTCAGTGACCTTGGTGGGAAACAAGTCATGATATTCATGCAATAGCTCTGTAATTTTGTCAATGGTAGCAACATCCCAATAATCTCCGACATTGGCAAGCTTCAGTGTCTCCTCAGTTCCAATATTGACCTTTTTGATCTTGATTGGTTGACCAATAAATGGTAGATCAGTTCTTGGTCCTTCCAAATCTCTTTGGCCTTCTGTTTCAATGATGTGTATCTTCCTGGGATCATCATCGTCATTGACATTAATGTTGTAGAAACCCTGCAATTTCTGGAGAGGCGCAGTCCATTCATCCTCTTCTTGTTCCATAGGGGGGCTAGATGCCTCTTCGAGTACTTTCTGACTCACAATCTGTAATGATTGTTCTACTAAAGGGTATTCACTCTCAAATAGAAATATGGTGATAAAATTATGAATCATACCTTCTCAATCTGTAGTGACAAGGCGCAACTCCACTTGAAGGTACTAGTTGATAGGTGTGGTGTCCAACGTGTTGATGAATTTGTGCACCCATTTCTCTTGTGGAATATCACTCACGGATTCTTCACAGCTTCACACATGGTCCTTTGGGTAGCCTCGACCTGTGTACCTCACTTCTCATCTTTCTACTTGGGCTGAGAACCACGCTGTCATCAAGGTTCGTCATTGTACCCAGTCTGTAATATTTCTTTTGTACATCCCCCACCATCTTGTTGGTGTAGCTTTCATGGACTCATCCATTACCAATAGTCCCTTTTTCATTGCTATGCTTTCTTCAAGTTCCAACAAGAAGGTCTCTAATGGATTCAAACCATCAAAGGTGGGTAATTTGCTCACTGTTGTACCAATCTAGAGAACTTCTCTGGTCAGCCTGGCACACCTTCTTCTGGATACTTCATACATTTGATTTTGCCAATTTTCTAGTGCTTCTTCTGAGTCTAATGAGCATACATTGTCACTTCACCAACTGAGATTCCCATCAGCTGTAGGATTAATGTAATCTTGTTGTCTGGCTGTCATCTTGTAAATATTCTCCAATTCATATGTGTGGTCTTCTTCTCTGATGGGTTATGTGTATCTCTAACCTTTATCTGGATCTAAAGGTGCAATGACCCTTAGGACGTCTCTTTCAAATGTCACACTTCTCTTCTTAAAATCAACAAAAATAGAGTTTTTGAATTCCCAATCAATTCCTAACAACATCAGGTAAGGGCAGTTGTCATCAATAATTTCAATGACCTCAAAATCTGCAAAGGTCCTCACTCCATCGATGTCCACAGGGATATTCTCCAGTCATCCAAATTGGATGACAACTTGTTGATTATCCATCCTAATCCTTATAGGGGAATAAACTAACTTTGGTTTTCCCATCAATGCCCAAGTTTTCTTTGTCATGACATTAACCTCTGACCCTAAGTCGAGGACCACATAGTCTATGTCATACTCTCCTATCTGAGCATTCAAGTGTAATTCTTTTTTTTTCCTTCTCCTTTTCCTAATTTGGTGTACTTCCCTATTCAACAAAGGGTCTATCTTTCCTAGCTCATATTGCTTGATTAAATTATGAAGTTCCTTTACAGCATTTTTATCCTGGATTAGCTTAATACAAGTATATAGAAATTCCATGAGCTTGTTGCTGGATTAGTGAGAGGGGGGGTGAATCAATAATAGCATAATTATAATCCTTTTTCTTCAATTGTTATATCAATGTAGAATTATTATCCAATAATGAGAAGTAAGAAATAAACAATCACACACATACACAGAACACGAGTGTTTTACGTGGAAACCCAAATCAGGAGAAAACCACATAATTCTTTTTCTTATATGTCTTGAAGAATTACATTCATTGGAAGCAACAACTTCCTTTGTTTTCCAGCTACAACTGGAAGGAGGTTCCAACCCCCTAGTTTCTCAGGTTACAACCTGGGGGAAGCTCCAACTCCCCAATTCTTTGGCTACAACCCCCAATGTTCTCCAACTAAAACCGGAAGGTGGCTACAACCACCTGTCCTTGCCTCATCCTGCCACCCTGAAGTAAAAGTAGAATGATGGAACCACTGTCACACTATCACTATGAGATATTCCATTGTAAACTTGTACCAATAAATCTAAACCATGTATCAACCATGCATCAACCTATACTCAACCTGTACCATAGACAAGTGCATCAACCATGCACCAACCTATAATAAAATTGTACCATAAACAAGTGCACCCAACCATGTACCAAGTATGTACCAATTATGTGTCAACTACTCATCAACTATGACTCATCAATATGTACCAACATCATCAACTATACACATCATGTATGTGCGCCAACTCATCAACTACTTGTCTCAACCATGTACTCAACATGTACCACAACCAAATGCCCTCATCAATTTCATCATCAAAATCTAATTTGTAGCTCTGTAATAGACCTGGTGTATATGATCAAATTCTTGCAAACCTTCCTTGACATTAAAAACAAGAGACTAGCACTTTCATCAAACTTTTCCTTAGTCTCACATGCCTAGTTTTGGATTAGTCAACAACCCTAACTTGAAGTAATCATAACTTTGAACCTATAATGTATAAAGATATGAAGCTGATACACAATGTTCTTTAGTGTATTTTATGCAATTCCTCCAATTTTCACTACTTGGAACCTCTCAAAAAAGGAGTTATAGGAAAAATGGCATACCTTGCTAAATGTTGGATTATTCTAGAGAGCGACCTTGTAGAGCATGCCCCGCACAACATATTAGATGAATTTATCTAAAAATGTTACAAATAATACTAAAGAATATAAACTAACCAAAATTTTTTGTCTCGTTTCATTTGGATCTTTTATGAATAAGTTATGATATTTTTACCCGAAACACCTGATTTTGACTAGTTTCAGGACTGACCACAAACCCTATTTTCCACGGAGTGTAACTCCCAAAATAAAACGACCCACAAGCTGAATTTTTGACCATAGATAATTGGATATGTTTTCTCACTTGCATAGAAATTTCACGGTCATAATAATTATAGAAAACAAGTTATAGCGAAAATCGTGAGATGACCTGTAAATAGCATACGTTAGAAAGCACCATCAAAAGAATTTATCCTTCCTTGCATTTCGGCCTTCTTTTCTTCCCTTTCACTTAGAATTACGGTTTATATATCCTTGTTTACCTCATACACATATAAATATTCAATATTATCAAGTTTTATTCAAATGAGAGAGCCTTGTCTCTTATTTATACTCTCCAAGTAGCTTCCTTAAAAACATCTTCTAGGTCACTTGGCCCACTTTCCTTATTTTAGGGTTGGGTCCACTTCTAATTTCTCCATTAAATTTATTAT
>ML811456.1:51828-103984 GCA_009831015.1 Picea engelmannii
CTTCACTTTATTATTTACCTTTTAAAATCTCTTAAACCACTTTGACTACTTTGACCTTTTGGGGCTTCTAGATGACATATGAGGGTCCTCCAACTTCATAAGTCCATAACTCTCAAACCGTGAGGAGTTATGTGACGTTCTACCTACCACCAGAAATGTCATGACATCTACTATCCATGTAGAATAATATTATATGAAAATATATCATAACTCATACCATTACCCATCAAACAAACTTGGGTCCATTACCCAAACCAGGGGTCTCCAACTTCTCATGGCCATAACTCTCTAACCGAGAGAAATTATGTGAAATTCCACATACCACTGGAAATGACATGAAAATAACTATCCATATAGGATATTTTCCATTGCAAATTCACTTTTCTTTATCTCATTATTCCACAATTAAGCATGGGTTCTCTTAATCCACAAAGCGTCTTCCCGTGAGGGATTTCACCATAAGGGGGCCACTTTGGAGTTCATCCATATTTACTTCTTATCAACCATGAAAAAACAATAATGAGTCATATTTACATCAAACAATATTGGGTCCATTACCCAAACCTTTGTGATAGCTTTCTTCAAGGGTTGACATCAATGACAACCAACCTTAACCAACACTTGCTTACCCCTTTTCCCTCTCTCGACGAAGCAAACTGATCGAATACCAATGGCATTCCATATTCTCTTACTTCTGGCCATGTTCTTAATGATGAGCCTTGATCTCTTCTAAATTCTTTCCTTGCATCTTCAAATGTTCATATTTATTTCTTGGCATCAAAAGTTTGAGTCTTCTCCACAACTTTTCTGACTCTGGAGTCTTCTGTAGTCTTTTCCTATGTCACTCTATCTTTTCCTATAACAATGCCTCCTCGAGTAATAAAAAAAACTCTAGGGTATGCTCCATGAGGTTTAGCATATATCAACTACACTTGTGGGTTCTGTTGAGGTCCTTGTCTTTCTTGAAGCTTAGCCAACAATATAGGGAAATCTTCTATAACATGCTCAAAAGAATTGCAATAATTGCATGTAGTACAAGGGTTCTGACAATCCCTTGCTAGATGTCCTAGTTGTGCACAATTATAAAAAAATGTCTGTCATCGGCCTCGACCCATTCCTCCTCCTCCTCCTCATCCTTTTTATCCACCGTGAGGATTGAAGTTTCCTCTTCCCGGGGAGTTATACTGCACAGTGTTTCCTTCTTGTTTTACTTCACCTTGGATCTTGTATACATCTCTTGACCTTTCATGCATGAGGTCATAGTCCCTACAGTCTCTATCATCATGCCCTACTGACTTACAAAAGGTGCAATATAAGTTTGAAGGTGTTTGAACATACTTTTGCATGTAATAGCACTCACCGGGGTGATGTCGGTTTCTACATACTTCACACTAGGGAAATGTGACTTTCTTCAAGGGGCTTGGAGCTTCTTAGGCAAGATATTCATGAAATGCAGGGTAGTGTTCCTTATCATGGCCCTCTGATCTGCATCTGACACACCAGATGTATTCTCTTTTGTCCTTTCCCTTATTTTTTTTTATGTCTTCGACCTGTAAAGACAAACTGGTTAGCTGGCTCAAGATCTAGCTCATCACTGAGCTAGATTCTCCCATAGGGGTTGATTCAAACTTCATGGTGATCTGCATCACCTCAGACTACGAAGAAATTTTCGGTTGGATCGGAGGAACTTTGATGTGTGGTAACAATGCAGTGATGAACCATTCTTCGTTCTGTTCATCTGGGATCTTGAAAGTTAATTGGCCTATTAAAGTCTTAAATCTCCAATCGAATTCTTAGATAGTTTTGGAAACCTTCTGTTTGATCTCCTTCAGCTCTGTAATACATTGTGACTCTGATTTTGGTTTCTTGAATTCTGCAATTAGCGTGTTCTTGATCCCATTCAATGTTTGGGGATGTACAAGTCCTTAGACAAGCTTCATGTACCATCTTAGTGCGCAATCTCTAAGAGTACTGGTGAACTGAGTTCTTTTGACAGCCTTATCAATGACATTCTTCGTATTCCACACAACTTCACATAGTAACAGGTGTTGATCTGGGTCTTTAGATCCATCCCCTCTAAAGATAGATAACCTCATCTCATCTGCCATAGAGCTACTTGGGTTTCCTGTCTAATGTTGAAATGCTAATAGTAACACTCTGAGGAGTCTGATGACTCTGATTTCCTAGTGTTGTTGAAACAACAAGAGGGTTAATGATACTTACTTCAACAATCTGCGTAGTTCCTGAGTTTTCTGGGTTGTCCTGGCAAAGTTCTTGAGTTGTTCCTTCCTCTCACCTAGAGGGTTCTGGAAATTATTCGTCTGTTATATCCTCCTCTTCCTAACTGTATAAACCTCCTTCTCCGTAGTTTTTCTTGAACAAGTTCTCAAGGTGAACCCCTCTAAACACTCTCCCACTACACGTATGTTCAACTTCTATGTCGTTGTCACTATTTGAATTTTTGAACATTATCTTTTCTGGCTTCAACCAATCTACTGTATCTTTAAAATGTTCTTCTCATGCAAGAGAATCTTGATTCTTAACTTTAGAAAATGCAAAATTTTCCCTCTGGGTCCTTTGAAAAAGTATCTCTCGACTTGGCTATATGATTCTACTCTGTCAACAACAAATTCAGTGATATACCCTCCAATGGTACTATCAAACCAATGATCTACTGCTCTGGATACAACGTTGTCAACTCTTTTAACCTTCTGGATCAATGTCGACATCCAAACCACAGGGGGTCTAGATCTGATATGTAACTGGGTATCAACAAACCTAGCCAACCACTCAAACAACTCCTGATGGATTCCTCCAAAGAAGATCTCGTGGATGACGGTGAAAATGTATGATTGTAGCCAATATTCAGTACTCAGCTTAGGGTTCTTGTTTTGGGCTTCAGTGAAGTCCCTTTCTTGATCTTCTATCCACTTTTGAATCTCTGTCTTCGATGGGAACCACCTTGAAATTCCCTCACAAATATTTTGGTCCCAGCAATAGAACCATTTGTTGGCACAGGGGCATAACTAAGGTTCACTCCAAGAGCGCACCAAGAAGCCCTAACTACTGGCCCTTTTGGCAACACCTGCGAAGCAGATGCAGTCCCACCCGAAGTAGCTATGGGGGGGTTGCAGGATAGAGATGTCTATAACCAGGGGAATATCAAGAGGATCTTGATGCAATACAACGAAGTATACCTAGCTCACTTATCACTAAAATCTACTCCACATTCTATAGATCTGATCTAATATAATAATGCAATAAAATTATATCAAAGACAAAGATAAAGCATCAATCATACACACATAACACCGGGTATACGTGGTTCACCCTCTCTCTAGGGCTACGTCCACAGAACTGTGCTTATGATATATTAAGGTAAAGCTTACAGTTCTTATATGCACTCTTTGCCAGTAGATCTTCTTCTTCTTCTCTCTTTCTCTCCCCCTCCTGGGCACCTAGCTGCAGGAATTGATCTTTGCACCTAGCTAAAGATATTAGAATGACAGAAGGCTCTTACTCTCAACCCTTCTCTCGCTCACAATACAATATTCTCTCATGAACAACAATCAATAACAATGCTCAACAACAGTACCACCCCAAACCAGGTCCTCTCGACCTCTATTTATACAATATAGTCCCTCACCGACAACCTTAGGTTGAGGCCTAGGTGTCAAAACCCTAGATATACAAACCCTAGGTGTCTAAAACCCTATGTCAACTTGACCCTCTTTTACCAGGCTTTGCCAGCCTATCTCTCCTTTCATCCTGCTCGGTGCTAATGGTGACTTTTCCTGCTATCTGAGCTTTCATCGATCCATGTACCTTGCTTATCTGTCATCCCTGATCTCCTCATCCAACGACTAGATTTATTGGGCTTCGCTCCTTTTTTTCTCTTTTTCTTACTTCGACCCAGTAACAATCACTATGTCTCCTGCAAAGTTCGCATTTTACCTCTTCCTCCTTGATCTTCACTTGATTCCATACCCAAGGGCCAACAATGATGTTGGTACATATTGATGAGTCATAGTTCATGAGTAGTTGACACATGATTGGTACATACTTGGTACATGGTTGGATGCACTTGTTTATGGTACAGGTTGATTACAACTTATTTGGTATAGGTTGGTGCATGGTTGATGCACTTGCTTATTATAGAGTTTGATTACAGGTTGAGGTACAGGTTGATGCATGGTTCAGATTTATTGGTACATGTTTACAATGATATATCTCACAGTGACAGGTTGACAGTGGTTCCATCATTCTACTTCTACTTCAGGGTGGGAGGACAGGGCAAGGATAGGTGGTTGTAGCCACCTTCTGGTTGTAGCCGGAGAACATAAGTGGTTGTAGCCTCCTTCTAGTTGTAGCCAGAGAATTGGGAAGTTGGAGCTTCCCTCAGGTTGTAGCCTGAGAAACTAGGGGGTTAGAGCCTCCTTCCAGTTGTAGCTGGAAAATAAAGGAAGTTGGTGCTTCCAATGAATGTAATTCTTCATGACATATAAGAAAAATAATTCTGTGGTTTTCTCCCGATTTGGGTT
The DNA here is from genome assembly GCA_009831015.1 of Picea engelmannii. Classification (NCBI taxonomy): domain Eukaryota; kingdom Viridiplantae; phylum Streptophyta; class Pinopsida; order Pinales; family Pinaceae; genus Picea; species Picea engelmannii. The sequence continues at coordinate 56,370 of ML811456.1, forward strand.
TCCACGTAAAACACTGGTGTACTGTGTATGTGTATGTTTGTTCATTTTTTCATTGCTTATTTACTCTGTAGTTTTTAGATGATAATGCTTCATTGATATAACACTTGGATTATATAATTAAAAAGGATTATATTGCTCTATCACTGATTCAACCCCCCTCAAAGTAATCCAACCGTTTTGTTCCAATACCCGCAGAATGTTGATGTATACTCAATTTCCAATACTCTTTTCTCAGTTTAGAGATAAGACTCGATAATTAATTTTTTATTTTATTTTTTATTATCTACACCTCAATAATTTTATATTAATAATTTTAATTTTACTTAAAGTATCACATTTATAACCTACTATCTGTTATGGATAACATTACAATATAAAATTCATTTTATTAAAATTTAATTTTTAAATTAAATATGTGTCACCAATTTTTTTTTAAATCCAGTACCATTACTGCGAAGGTGACAAAGATAGATCACGAATACAGTGGAGGTGAAAATAAAGTGTGTATATTTAAAGGTGGACATTGACTTAGCATAGAGAAGGGGTTACTTATTCTTGTGAACAATGTGTTGCCACCAACTGGTAATTTCAGGAAAACAGATTTATCTTTTATTATTTTATGACATGGCCTTTCAAAATAAATTTCTTTGTTCCACTCATTTTCTTATATACAAAAGATAGTTTAAACATCACCATGAATTTTTCTCTCGGCTAAGACATGGATTTTGGAATATGAGTTTTATCCTTGTTCCACCGTGTTAGTTTCTAATGCTTGTTATGGTGTGTATTTATTTCCATGCAATGGCTATAATGTCAACTCAGTATGATAAGCACAAGGATCAAGATGGAAAATGATTGTATGAAACCTCTCACCTTATTTATAAAGTTAGTTCATATTTTCTAAGGAGTAACAGTGATTGATGAATTTGACCAACAAAGAAACTCAGTTCAAGTGGAATGATCAATGTGAAGGAATTGTCATAAAACGATAGGATGTCTACCAATTACAACTTTATGAATATTGATCTTACTATGACTGGGCCCCTATTTTGAATAAATCAAAAGGATTGGATTAATAGCAAATTCAGGGTGCTTTCACTATGACCAATGACTTGTTCTATTTCTATGAGCTTTGAATATTCCCCATATTAGCACATAGTTAGTTGGTAGATATCTTTGTTTAGATTACAGTTTCATTAACAATAAAGACACCTTTTCAACTCTTCAACTGTTCTCACTCCACACTTCTGGACTAGTTAGCAAGAGTTTATGGTCTCAATACCTATCAATTTTATAAAATCCGTTATCAAATCCTCGAATTGTTCAATGAGGCAGGGACTAACTGCTTTGCAGTTATTTCACTTGTTAAATAATGATCCCTTCTAATTTATTAGGGAATAGGAAATCCAATTTACAAAGGAGTTACATTAATGATTCGTAATGAGGATTATAAACTTCTTAGGATAAATTATAACACTTTACAAAATTTTATTCCCATGAAAAAGTAAGACTGTCTTGATTGATTAGTAGGATAAGTATGGAATTTTTCATAAAATATAACATGTCATTTCACCTCTTCATATATATTAAGATCTTAACATTCATAAAATTAAAAATAAGCATCCTCAAAATATAAAAATGTGTGAGGATTACTATAAAACCTTGAAATATGTCAACGTTTTTTTTGACAATGTAGTAAGATGTTTCATAACTCTTTTGAGATGTGATAAAATTGTTATCTTCCTTAGGCCTAATCATGAGAACAAAACCTTTTACCAATGAAACACAGGTAGGTAACACTACTTTTCTAATACAAGTGTAACATTTTATAAAAGTGGAACTTCTGATTCATTAATCATGTGAATAGGTTCAATAGGATGTCCCTACATAATGTGGCTTGAAATTATGTCCCAAAATGGTTAAAGTGCCATTCATGGATACTTACCTATGGTAAAGGTATGAAATTATCGATTTGGCTTGTAACCAAGAGAAGAATGAATGTTAAAAATTATGTAATTTTAAGAATATTGTATAGTTGCATTGGAATGTTATATGTGATGTAAGTTAAGGAAGGTTATGGTAAATGTAATTTACTTAATATTATTAAAAATAAAAAAATAAAAAAATAAATCATTATTAACCTACAAAATAATTTCAAGAGCGATCTCGAGCGACTGAGGAAACCCTAGTGATCTCACAGCGATTCCCTGAATGATCTAACCCATCTGCAGTCACATTTGTTGCATGATTTGCGCTGGTATGACCAGATGCCCTACGGATGAGGGGTCAAGATGAGCCCAGAAGGGGGGGGGGACCCCTCGTATAGTAATGTAACTTCCAACAAAAATCCAATAGAAAGGAAAAGGTCAAGCCTCACATCAATATTCCTAAGGAAAATAATATCATCAAGAAGACAATCTAGAGGAAAACAAGGATACCCTTATGTAGTTATACGAACAAGACTTGGTAGACATAGACCTTGAAAAACTAGAGGAGGCCCTTAATAGGAAGGATTTGCATGCAATCCTTGTAGAAAAACTCAGAAAGGTTCGTAATGTGTTCATATATTCCACAATAGGATCCATTGCACGACTGGTCATATCCACAAACCTAGCCACAGACTCAAAGCATGCCCCATGAGAAAAAAAAATATGAGGCCGCAAATCTTCCCATTAGCTCTTCAAAGAAGTAGGGAACTTCATGCTGAACTCAGTCCAGGTTCAAACACTCTCGGAGGGATACCTCCAGCCACCTCCCCAATCATCATGATGAATATCATAACCTAGAACATTAGAGGACTCAATGGAAGATCCAAACAAAAGACTCTTCGAGAATGTATACGCGTAGAAAATTTAGATGTTATCCTGTTACAGGAGACCAAATGTGTTGGAACACAAGCATGGACTATATTTCACCATTGTTAGAGAGGTTTTGAATCCCTCTACACATAATCCACTAGAGCGGAAGGGGGATTAGCAATCCTTTGGAATCATACAACTGTTAAAATAGATTGACTCTTCTCCACTATAGGTACGATCACGACACATTTCAAATTCATAGGATCTACCAAGGAAGGGGAAATCACAAATGTTTAAGGACCTCAAAGCCTATAGGAAAAACAAACTTCTTGAAGTGAATGAATTCCATCAAATCACTATTGAGCATGCCCAACTAGGTGTTGGGAAGCGACTTCAATATGATCCTAACGCTGGAGGAGAAAACTGGGGGCACTAAATGGCTAGAGCAAGACAGTGGTAAGTTCAGAACCCTCATAGACCATCTAAATCTCTTAGATATAGAAATGTGAAATGAAATTTTCACCTGGTCCAACCATAGATCTAGACATTAGTAGGTTTCTTTCCGACTAGACTGCTTCCTCACAACAAAAGCCCTGCTAGTGGAGGATCCAACCATAGAGGTCAACATTCTTTCGAGAGTCAGCTCAAACCACTGGCCCATATTGCTTTGTTTGGATGTAGGATTGACGCTAAAACTCAAACACTTTAGATTTGAGAAATTTTGGCTTTCCCAACCTAACTTTCATTAGCTCACAACTTCCTGATGGAACCAAGTAGAAATAGAACATGGTACCTGCATGTACAAATTTCAGCAGCGACTCAAAAACTTCAAGATACATCTGAAGCTTAGGAATAAAAACACCTTTGGGCCATCTTTCAATGGATGCATGAAATTGAGAATAAACTGGAAAATCTACATAATACCTTCATTTCAAGAATCAGAACCACAAAATTAATGAAGGAGGAAGAGGAGCTTCATGCAAAATTAGAAGAACGGAAAAAGAAGGAGGAAATCTTATGGCGTCAGAAATCCAAGTTTCAGTGGCTCAAAGAGGGCAAGAGGAACACCGAATTATTCCATAGAGAAATGGTGCATTGTAGATACATAAATAGGATAACTAAGCTGGAAGACACTCAAGGTAACCCCATTAGAGAGAACAACAAAATTGTTGAGGAACTAACCAACTACTACAAAGACCTTCTATCATAAACCAATGATGATAGAGCGTAAGGAATTGACAAAATAACTGGGAACATACCCTCCCTGGTAACTCAAGAACAGAATGAAGCCTTAATGAGGCCCATCACTCAAGATGAAGTGGACCATGTAGTCAAATAAATTCTCCCAGGGAAAGCACCAAGTCCAAACGACTTCACTACGAAATTCTTTCATTATTGTTGGGATATGATCAAGGAAGAAGTTTGGCAGGTGGTGTAGGAATCCAGAACCCCAGGCTAAGTCCTCCTTGTCCTCAATTCCACCTTCCTCACTCTCATCTTGAAAGAGGAGAGGGTCACTCACCCCAAACAGTATAAAATGATTTCCCTATGCAACATCATCTACAAAATCATCACCAAGTTCATAGCCATGTGTTTCAAACCAATTCTACCTTTTGTCATATCCAAAGAGAAAGCAAGCTACATGGAAGGCAGGCAAATCATGGACAGTGTCATCCTCACACACAAGGTTATCCACTCACTGAAGACAAATAAGACTCCCAATTATTAATCTAGGTGGATAACAGTGGCCACCCACCTTTTCCGACTAGCTCAAAACAGTTTTCTGGCAAATTTGCCAATTTACTATTTTTAGCAGTTTTTAACTTTCGGGGCCATTTTCAGGGCCCAAATGAAGGTTTTTTCAATATATAGGTTCTCAATGATAGCTGAAGGCATGATTGAGCCTGCAAAATGAATATACTCAACGATACCTTTCCAAGGATCTATCATACGCCTAAAACAAAGATCGTATGCAAAAGTTACGACCCCGAAAAGTTGATGTACTAACTTACCCAAACGGGGCCCACATGAATTTTGGCGCTTCATCTCCTAGGGTTAGTTTTTTGGATTTCTAGGGTTTTGGTCATTCCAGTTTATTGTAAAAAGGCTTTCAGAGCCTCACTGTAATGATTTTCTTGCAAATGCGAGTAGTCGTCACATCTCTTCTCAGAGATAAGATGCCACCATTCTAGCGAGTCTTTCACTCTGTATTTTTACAGCCTCTGTACATTTCTTTGATTAATAGAAATCGTTTATTACTATATATCTGTGTTTATGGTTGTATCGCCGATACATTTATGTTATATTATCAAATTTCTGTGATATCTCTGTGCATTTCTTTATTATATCTTCGTTCTCATTTCGTGGAAAAAATAATCTGGATCAGTGGTATCAAAGCAGGCTACTCTTGATCATTTTTTTCAGTGCATGTCCCTAACGAGGTCTGAGTATAGAAATTTGGGTCTCGAGATTGTCTCCCTTGAAGAAAATCGCTCTCGCACACCCAAGAAACCCTCAATGGTGGAAGAAAATAAAAATGACGGAGCAGATGATCCTATCAATCTATTGCTTGAGCAAGCTCTCACGCAACAGAGGGACAAAACGATGGAGAATTTTTCCCACATCCTTCAATGCCTGCCAATAGTGGCAGGTGCATATTCATCAAGGGGCCACTTTGGAGGCACCCCACCTTTCAAGGTACAATTTAATTTTGATATTCCTGTATTTGAAGGACAGATAGATGCAGAATCCCTAGAAAAATGTTGAACTCTACTAGAAGGTTATTTCTCTGTTCACAATTTTTCTGAAAAAGAAAATATCACCTTTGCACTCCTTAAAGATCTCCCTCATGTTAAACATTGGTGGGAAAATTACTGGGAGAAAATTTCCACAGAGGAGTCTGGAATATATGGGGTCGATCCCACTTGGGATTTTTTTGTGGATGCGGTAAAGGAACATTATTACCCTGTTGGCAACTATGAGGACCAATACATGAGATGGACCACAATGCGGCAAGAGAAGGGCCAAGCAGTTCTGGAGTTCACCAATACCTTTCATACCTTGCGCACTAATCTGGGTATCAAATATTCTGAGCGACATTTGGTTCTAAAATACCATGGGGCTCTACACAGATACATCAAGACTTAAATGGATTTTATGGACATCTCATCACTCGGTGTTTCTTATCGATATGATGTTAAAATCGAGCAAAAATTTAGGCACCAAAACAAATGGGAGTTCAGGTCTCCAAATTCGCAACAACCAAAGTATGAAAAATATGACCCTAAGAAACAGTCTCTTGAAAACCAATCAAAGACATGGGAAAAGAAGGGTCACAGGAAGACAAAGAAGGACACTGGAAAATGGTGTGAGTTCCACAAAATCCCCTGGCACAACACCAATGAATGTCACTCAAAACAGTCATTGGTGGTCAAGATCAAAGACAAAGAGCCAAAACTTGATTCAGAATCTGATTCTGAAAATAATGGTAAAGGATAGATCATTGACGTGGACCCCACTGCTATTGTCGCGACCGCAACAATTCAACCAGAAGAACCAATAGATATTGAAGAGGGAGAGTGCCTTTTTCATTCATAGATGTGGTTGAAGGGGACCCCGCTACATTTTAATTTTGATAATGGAAGCCAGAAGAACCTCATCTCAGCAGAGGTCGTCAAACAGTTGGGATTGTCGAAAACACCACACCCACATCCATACAACATCTAGTGGCTTCGCCAAGGATGAGATCTTCGTGTCAGCCAACAATGTCGATTGTAATATGGAATCCAACCCTTCAAGGATGAAGTATTATGTGATGTTGCCCCACTGGATGTCTATGATGTTCTCTTGGGCCAACCATATATGTGGAAGTGTCATGTTGTTTATGAGTCTTGACCTCGTAGTGTCATTGTTTCTTTGGGGGTTCATCTCTACAGAATACTAGAGGTAGTTCCAACTACTACTCCACCTAAAAAGTGTCACAAGGTAGTATCTCATACTGCAAAATTTAGCTTCTTCACAATTTGTTAAAAAGGAGAATAGAAGGACACTGCAACCACTACAACTTCGCCCCAAGAACCTTATATCCAACATAAGTAGGTTGAAAAGGCCCCAAAAAAGCAAAAATATTCCTTCTACACACCATTCTCTCATGTATCCCGACTTGTTGAACAGCCTCAACCTCAACAAGTTTGTGACAGACTTCCACAAACTGAGCAATGCGACGTCTCCAGCAAGGCAAGCAACTCACCAAGATGCAGATTCAGAAAACGATTTTCCCTCTCCTCTGGGAACTCAATGCAATGGATACCATTTCTTCCTAAGGATGGACGATTGATCCAGGTGGATATCAATGGCCACCCACCTTTTTCGACTGGCTCAAAACAATTTTCTAGCAAATTTGGCGATTTACTATTTTTAGCAGTTTTTAACTTCTGGGGCCATTTTGAGGGCCCAAATGAAGGTTTTTCAATATCAAGGTTCTCAATGATAGAAAAATTCATGATTGATCCCCCAAAATGAATCTCCTCGATGATACCTTTCCAACGAGCTATCATACACCTAAAACGAAGATCATATGGAAACGTTATAACCCCGGGAAGTTGATGTACTAAATTACCCAAATGGGGCCCACATGACTTTTGGCACTTCATCTCCTGTGGTTAGGTTTTTGGATGTCTAGGGTTTTTGGCATTATTGTTTATTGTAAAAATTCCTTCAGAGCCTCATTGTAATGATTTTTTTGGCAATGCAAGTAGCCGTCACATCTCTTCTCAGAGATCAGCTGCCACCATTCTAGCGAGTCTTTCACTATGTATTTTTACAATCTCTGTACATTTCTTTGGTTAATAGAAATCATTTATTATTGTATATCTATGTTTATAGTTGCATTGCCGATACATTTATGTTATATTATCGAATATCTATGATATCTTTGTGCATTTCCTTATTATATCTTCGTTCTCATTTCATGGTGAAAATAATTTGGATCTCTCATCAAACTCAATCTATCTAAATCTTTTGACATAATCAATTGGTAATACATGTTCTCCTTTCTATAAGAATTTGGTTTTGAAATACATTGGGTGAATTGGATCATGAGGCTCACCTCTTCATCCTCCTTCTCTATCCTGGTCAATGGAGTGCCCTCCCATCCCTTCTCCCCCACCAGAGGAATTTGTCAAGGAGACCCCATGTCTCCCTTCCTCCTTGTTTTAATGATGGAAGGCTTGGGACACTACCTTAAATCCTTTGTATTGGATGGATCCATTAAAGGTATTCCCTTTCACAATGTTCAACTAGCCCCCTTGCATAGTGAGTTTTTGGATGACACCCTCCTCTTAAACACTCTGACATCTCGTGAAGCCACCAAACTCAATTCCATTCTCAATGAATTTTCGGATGCATCAAGAATGTCCCTTAACCTTGATAAATCTAATCTCTACTTCTTCAATATGCCAATCGTCATCCAAAATCACATTTCCTGCCTCCTAGTTATACCTAAGAGCTCCCTTCCATCCAATTATCTTGGCATACCCCTCATAGATGCACCTACGCGCTTCATCTCCTGGGAAATTCTTCTTCTCTCCATTTCCAATAGACTCAACAACTGGACCTTCAGACCTCTTAATATTGCAGCTAGAATGATGCTCCTCAAGTCTATCCTACAAGCCTTGCCAACCTACCTTTTCATGGCTCTAGCAGCACCCAAGTCCATCATTTAGACTATTAGGAACATACAACACAACTTCTTATGGCACGGGAACCACCTTGATAAAAAGTGGGCATTAGTGGGCTGGGATAAGCTTTGTAATCCCAAAGCTAGGGGTGGAATAGGGCTCCGAGACCAAGGAAAACTTCATCAAGTCATCGAAGATAAATTATGGCGGTGATGGATTAAGAACCCTACAAAACTCTAGGAACAAATTTGGAAACAAATATATGCATCGATCACCTGAGCAGAACAACTAACTAGATTAATCGACCAGATTCAGGGATCCAATATTTGGAACATGTCCTGGCTCAACAAAAAACTAGTCCAGAAATATTTTTTTGGGGAAATTAGGAATGGGAAAAGTGAATTGTTCGGGTAGGACTCATGGCAACAAAAAATGCCTCTAGCCACTCTATAAGAGATAAATCCCCTACGTCAATCACAACAACCCAAAATATTCAGATGGGTTAAGGATCTTTGGAGAACGTCTGACAGGAATCTGCCATGGCACAAATGGAAAACAAAAAACTAGGAATTGCACCTCCCAAGAGAAATTAATGCAGCCCCCCTACCCTCCTGGCATTCTGCGACCTCTTGATCTAGGATATTTCAATGTGCTAAGTCGAATTGACTCTTCGAGCCTTTGCTAGACCCCTATTAATATTACATAGGTCCCTTTTCCTTTTGTGTACAGGTTTTGATAGACTTGCGGGCTATTCCTGCACACTTCCAAAACACCAAGTTTCAAGCACTAGCCCTTTTTCCATTATCCCCTTCCTTCATATGGCCTTTGGCTATGTCCTTGTGAAAACGCGTGATTGTGGCACATGAAAGAGTGGTTTTAGACCAACCCAATTTTCATCCCGCAATTCACCTCCAGCTGCCACGTATCCCTTTGTTAAAACCATGGTTGAAATTGTGGCCCGCTCAAGAAAAATTAAGACCCGAGCATGTTCTAGCCCCGCAATTGAGCAAGACCGTTGATCTCCAATCCATTGGTTGTGCCTCTCGATCAATGACTACTATTCATATTCCATTCCTTCCTTATTTACTCCTTCCACACACAATCCCATATCTCCATAATCTATCGACACGTAGCTCCTGTTCAAATAAATGGCTACGATTGATTTCGGCTCTCTAGAATTTGAGAGTTTCAACTCTCAACTCTCTCTTCATTCTCAACAGCTATATTCTGGAGTGAAATATTTAGTGACACATGTCACTTCAAATGTGCAGTTTTGATTTCCTCCATGATTCCGACCTTTGGGAGTTTCAGTTCTCAAACTCTCATTCAACTACTCTCTTCCAGAGTGATTTTCCCTAGAGTGGCAGATCTTCTTCCATGCATCCTCTCAAAATCAATGACCCTGATCCTCTTTGGGACTTTGACACTTTTTCAACCAAGACCCGATCAATGGTCCTTCGACTTTCTAATCAATCAATGATTGAGATCTCCTTCGGGACTTCGGTTCTTTCACCCTCTGTTTTCCTCCAAAGTTCTTCGTACCCAGAGTTCTAGATCTGGTGTCACGCGTCCACTTTCACATCAACGGTTGTTGCCCACTTTGGGACTTCATCCTTCCGCGATTTCAAATCTCAACAACCAAAAATCTCCAGATTGAATCCTTCTAGAGTGTCGAATCCTCTTACACCTGTCCTCCTTGATCCAACGGCTGTTCAATGGAGTGAATATTTGTCCTCCATGCGTCCCCTCATAGATTAACGATCCATGTTATTTCTTTTGGATCAATGACACCTAGACATTTCAGGCTTCGACCTTCGGGACATTCTGAAACACAACTTCATGAAAACCCCAGAGCATGATTCTCCGAAGTTCACGATCTGGTGACACCTGTCTGTTGACGATTGAAAAATTCAACGTAGTTTCGCCCACAAAGTGTTTCTTAAGCATATTATATTAAAACTAAATAATACTAGTAGGTGGGACCCCCTTGAAATATTAGAGAGCAGATTTGTGCATTTTGATGTTGATACGATGTGCGACACATGATTGGTGAAGATCTTGTGTTATTGGTCATAAATGAGCTTATGAAAGGTTGGTTGCTTACGCTACTATAGCATATGTTATTCATCAATATAATTATAGTCTGTATAGCATATGCTATTCATCAATATCATTATAGTTGGTATAGCTTTTCGTCACTACCTCTGTGATAATAACGTGAGCCTTACATTGCCAATTTGTACTTCCAAAAGTTCACAGTCACCTGCCTTATGTCAACGAAACTTAGTTGTTTTTAAATGGAAGGGCCTCTTCCTATTTTGATTGGATGCGTGGGTGTGCATAGATACCACGGCTTGTTTGATTGATTGATTTATTTTTTACCAAAATGGTGAATTGTTGGTTGATGTACAGTGGAACTTATGGTGATTTGGTTGATGGATGACATTGGTCATGAATGCTTAGGGTTTCTCACACAGGTCATGTTACGTGTATAGTGTTTTACAAATGAAACATTAGGCATGACAACTATGCTTCCCCCTGGGGCCGAATGACAATCAACTAGTTAACTATAGAAGGAATATCCATGGAATCTCGTGTTGTTGGTTGATAGACCTAGGTGAGCATGGTTTTCATTGAATCACAATGTCACTTAAACGAACCAACCAATTATTTATGCGCACGGCCCCAAAATGATATGTTGAGTTATTGGCACGATTGTGTGTTTGTTGTGACAAGTGGAAATGTTGTATTGTGGATTTTGGTTGGTTGTGTTCTGTGTGTAGTATGGGTACTTTGTTTTATACTCAATGATACCCTTAGAGTTATTAAGAATGTTATTTATTGAAATTGACCACTGTTGATGACAATCATGTCGAGTATTTGGCTCGGCTCTTACGTCGCATTGAGATGTTTTGTTTTATAGTGGCATGGTTACATTACCTTTCACATTTACTCATGCATAGCCTATGTCTAAATGATTAATGTTGGCTGTATAGTCAATTGTCATTTTAGGCATGGCATGTGAGGTTTTGATTATTTTGATTTTTCTACTGTATATATATGGGAACAAATATCATTACAGATCTTGATTGGGTCTATTACAAAAATAGTGATTTCATTATTATTTTGGAGATGCTACATTTAAATATAGATGTGGATTGGGGAAATGTATGGCAGTAGTGGATGCTAATGATTACAGATTGGGAATGAGTTTTGTTGTTGATTGTTATAAAATGCAGACTGTGAGAATAAAGGGAACAAAACCTCTTACAAATTGTGTGAAATACTTATGTTTTGTGATGGCACTATGTTGGATATCAATGGACAATGAATTTAGGCAAATACACAGGAATTATGACTTAGTCATCTAATTGTTGGTTGATGCATATTTTTCTTACTGCAAAATATGTTATGGATTGCTTGATTAATCTCGTGAACAGTATACGTTTTCCCCCTCTTATTATCTCATTTTCCACTAATTACAAACCCTCACATATCCTATATTCATTTTGTTCACTCCTTGTTCTAATATTGATTACAACCAAGAGAATATTTGTGTTAAGTGGATGAAGTGGCAGTGTCTTGAGTGGATTGCAGTAAGTTTTTTTGGGTTGATTTATAGTGGATTGTTGTTGACATTGAGCAGTGACTATTTCTTCTCCCCTTCATTATATCATATTTTCACTCAATACAAACCCCTCACATATCCCAGAACATTGTTTCACCCCCCTTCTCATTGACTAACATTAGAACAGTTTGTATGGATTGGATTGCATGAGCCTAATACATCCTGAGCCAAATCTATTTCATATTTTTTAAGGAGTTTTCATGCATGGTTATTTAAAATACTATTTGTTAATCATTAACATATGAAGGATGAGGTTTTTCAGTCGGGAAATCTATGGCCAAGGAAATAGAGGTAGAGGTAACTGGAACCAAGGCCCAAGAAGGCTCGGGTTCTCTATACATTTTGATGTTGATTCAGAAGAGCTTGGTCAATTGTTTCATGATGGATTCTTTAATTGGATTGGGCAAGAAATAGTCCAACCAAGGCCTGAAAGGCCTCCCTTTCAATCCCCTCAATCCCCCTACATCCATATGCCTCCTCATGTCTCTTTACAACCTGAAGTTTCAGAAAATGATGGGTGGCAGGAGATTGTTCACCCGATAGTCTCCCAACACCGTGGCTGGCCCAACTTAACTTTGCCTCCTCTTCCACATTTGAACCCCATTGTCCAATCTTCCCCTAACCACTCACCAGTGCAATCCTCCCATGCCAACAAGAGATTGAAAAATGAAGCCCACCATGCATTCGATAAAGGAAAATCTATTGCTACCCTTTCCTCACCCTTCGATGACTCTGACAAATCTATATCTTCACGGATGCATTTGAGGGATGATTGTTCCCATGTGATCAGTGAGATAAAGCCTAAAGTCTCTGCCCAGCCCAAGGCAAATTCAGGAAAATCAAGAGGTGAAAACAACAACCAAGGAAGGGTTGCATCATAGACTAGCAAATATGGATTTTGATTTTTATGTTGTTTATTGTTTTATGACGGTAGACTTCATGGATTTTGGACAACCTGTTTTATTTGGGATAAATGAGTAGGGGAGGCACAATGAGTGTTTTTTCTTAACTAAAGGATTATGTTATGACGGTTATGATTGTTATAAACTAAAGGGAGTCACAAGGGGTCCCACCTACTAGTTATTATTTATTTATGACCCTATTATGACTCTTAACCCCCCCCCCCCCCCCCCAACTAAAGTTAGTTGAGTCTTTAGTTAGCTTAACTAATAAGTTGGTTCAACTACTTCAACCAATTCTAATTTGTTCAAAGCAGATGTAAGGGGAGGAACAAGAGGAGGATGTAAGGAGAAGCATTCTAAGGTTTTCTCTTTGATTTTGTGTTGAGATAATTTAGTTTTCATTCATTCATATATTCGTCATAGCCTAATTCTCTTTTATGATAGCAAGGTCTTATTGTAGACATCAAAATTCAGGGTTGAATCAAATCATTCAGACACTTGTTCTTTAGATGTGTTGATCTATCTTTGATAGTATGTGTAGACTTGTCTATTTTTGAATTAGTTTTCATGAATGACAAAGGCTATTGTGTAGGGTCGAGTGGGAAGCAATCTATGGCAAGATGAACCAATTTTTAGAGTTCAGTTTTGGCTTAATGTCAAAGTTCCTTTTGTATGTTCCATCGAGGATGTCTAAGTTTGAATTTGGTCCAAGATTTTTGTATGAGATTTTGTAAAGAAAATGACTCTTTAGTGAATTGGAATGAAATAAAGGATTGCTTTATGTCGCAATTGTCTTCATTATCATCTTGGTGTCTTCACTTCTGTTCTTAGATTTATTTCAAAAACTTATATGTTCAGAAAAATTTATAAAAAGTGAATTTCCAGCAAGCTTTTTGTTGATAAAAGGATAGCCCAAGCACTTGTAATTAATACTTGTGAGTTAGGATATATATTTTTTTGGCTATAAATATAGGGTGATATTCTCGTCTACTTTACTTTAGCCAAGTAAAGTTTGAAAATGTTTGAGTAATATCAATTCATATCTTTTCCTCACCAGTTATTTGGTGACCACACTCGGGAGATCTTCGATATCTCTCTGGTTAAATTTTATACTCGATTTTCATCGATACATCTTTATTTTTCTGATTTTGATTCTTTGACTATTTTGCTTTTAATGATTGTTCCTATTGCAAGGCAACCCAATCTTGACCCCGGTCTCCAAGGAGAGACCAACATTGCTTTAAACATGTTTCATATTATTTTAGACATTGTTAGGACCAGTGATGAGCTTAACCATTCTTGGGCAGCAATTGAATGATATATTAGTGCTCACAAATAGTTGAAAGCTAGATGTAGGAATCCTAGAAATCAGTAGTAACCTTTTGTTCCTTCAAGTTTTGGCTATTCTTTCATGTCCTTTGATTCCCGTTCTTTGAGAAGAGGAAGAAGATTGTCACCCAAAATCATTCCTATTGCTGAGATAGGAAGGAGAAACATTGTGTTATCTACCCAACAAAGTGCTCTAAGGAGAACTTTATCTAATTCCTCCAGCTCATCCTTCTTTCCCTCATATATCATCCACAAGATGGCATCTAGTGGTGGCTCTAGTGGCATAGGAAGTGCCCCATCTTCCCAATATTCATCATCGTTGGTGACTAGTAGCTTGTACATCCACCATATCCCTGTCCAATCTACTACGAACCCTGACAAAGTCATCAAGAAGTATGGACTTTTTTAGTTCGAAGAGGACGCCACAACTACACCATGGCATGTGTCCTCTCCTCTTAACCTAGCTCCTGCTACTCGACCACTTCCAAAGTTTAAAGAGCATTTGCCTAAGTTTTCAGGAAAATACATTATCAGTACCAATGAACACCTAGTGGCATTTTCTAATGCTTGTTATAACATAGGGGCCAATGACAACGATACTTGCACGCACCTATTTGTCAATTCCTTGGAAGGGTAGGATGCAGCCGATTTTTTTGACCTTCCTCCTAAGATCTTGTCTACCTGGGAGGAATTAATCTACTAGTTCAGATCAACTTATGGGCAATCCAAAATCCCTGCTAAGAAGTTAATGGATACAATAACGTCACTTACAAAGATGGTGAGAGCATCAGGTCTTTCAACATGCATTTCACCAAGTTGTATAATCAAATCCACGAACTTATCCACCCTCAAAACCAAGTCACCTTCATGCATTACTACAATGCATTTCCTTGTCCTTACCATCATAGGCTTGAAGAAAAGGCCATTGATAATCTCGGTTCCACTCTCCACACTTGTTCAGAGTATGAAGAACATCTCAAATGAACCGGTCTACCCCAAGGAGAATCAGTTAGACAGACAGACATGTCCGCTCTCTTACAACTAGTACAATATATGAACAATCATATGATATCATTTGAGCATAAGGGTATTGTCTCCCCTCTCATCTTTGGAGATTCATACTCTTCTTCCCCTCCTTTTAGGAGTCCGGTTGAAAATAATTTTTATCCCAAAGCTATCCTTCCTAGGAGTTGGTGTAACTTTTGCGAGGAACACCATGAAGAAACCACGCGTGAGGTAAGGAAGAGTGTCAGAGACAAGATCTTTCGTAAAAGACTAGAAGCCACTATCGTTTTCCTAGATTTTGTTGAGCCAAAAGATGTCATGGTCATCAATACCAGGAACAAAGCCTATGCCCCAAAAGGAAAGTTTGACCCTCCTCACAGTTCTTCTAGCCCGAGATCATCCTCAACCACTGCTACACCCCAGGTTCCTAAAATTCCTGAGAGTCAAGGAATCACTCCTCCTTCTCCTTCTTCCAAATACAATATATTGAATCAATTGGATAACATCAAAGCAGATGCAACCCTCCTAGACATGGTTGTCATCCCTGAACAACAAATGCATTTGAAACAATTCATGGAAGGAAAGGATTCCATTGTGGCCAATCTTTCGGAAGAGGTAAGCGAAGAGGATTCTTATGTAAATAAAGTAGGTGTACATAACTTCAGATACCCTGTAAAAAATGCCCCTTTTTATATTTGTGTAAAGATCATGGATAAAACCGCCCATTGTTGCCTCATTGATGGTGGTTTAGGCCTAATTGTTATGTCAAAGATTATTATGGAAGAGATGGGCTTATCTTGTACAAACAAAAACGCCCAAAGAATGCTTTCCTATAATATTCTACAACAAACAACCATAGGTGAGATTAAATATGTAACCTTGGTTTTATGGCTCACCCCGAGATAAGGACAACCCTCAACATTCAGGTGATTGATATGCCTATAAGAAATTATTCAATTATCTTGGGAAGAAATTGGCAAGCCCTAATAGGTGGATATCTCTCGCTCGACGGGACACATTTATTTGTTCCTCGGAATGGTAAGAATATCATAGTCCTTATAGAAGGAATAATTTCACCCTACATAGTGAGTGTTCTGCAATCTAGTGTAAACTATATCGATGAAGATGTAGGACTATATTCCATCTTTTATGAAGAGGATAATGTTCCTCTGGAAAGAATTGATCCAGATGATGAATTATGGCATATTCACTTTGATGGTTCACTCTCTAATGAAGGTAACATGGATGGTATTATCTTGGTTTCCCTTGCAGGAACAATTCATAATCTGTCATATAGGTTGGAGTTTTCTTGCCCAAACAATGTCATTGAATTCGAAGCCTTTTTGTTAGGCATTGAGAATGCACTTAATCTTGGTTGTAGTCACCTTTCATTTTTTGGAAATTCTGAGCTTGTTGTGAACTTGATACGTAAGGCATTTTCTCCTAGCAACAAGCTGATGGAACAATACTCCCAAACTGTTTGGGAACTTATCTCGAACTATTAGGGTCCTAACCCACACATAGGTAGAACAATATATTTAGATGTAATAAAGGTCAATATTAATAAGGCCTTTCAATAAAATAGGATAAGGCGGATGTATGAAGACCTAATAGAAGCTTTCTCTTCTAGAAGGACCTTACTCTAGATGCTTCATTTTAGTATAAATAAGAGTCGAGGGTATGAGAACCCTAGCTTGGATATTATTGTAATAGAGCTCTGCTCAATTGGAGGTTTCCCCCTCGAAGAGGCCCATGAACATTGCTTTTAGATTCAAAGTGATATTTCTGTTATTATTCTCTTATCATTTCAGTGCTATTGTGGTGAATGTTCTAGTTAGATTGTTGTTATTATGCCATTTCTAGCATGTTATTTTTGTTCTGCATACATTTTATATCTGGTATATTACAAGTGGTATCAGCGCACTTTCTGTGGTAGAAAGTGTGGGTTAATTTTTTTTTCCAGGGTAGAAATGTATTCCGGCATCTTTAAGCCACAGAGATCTGTCGTTACGCACATAAACCCATGGTTGAGGGATTCATACACGCAGGAAATATGAGTGGTACTTAAGCACACATCTGTTGTCCACCCTTGTAACACATGCTCGTACCTCTTCGAGTGGTAGCGCATCAGATAACACATGTGTACAGATCGACCTAGATTGCCTGAAGCCCTCTTTAGATAAACTGATTAGCCACGTGACTTCTATAGTGTCACCGAGAACATCACTCGGGAGCATACTCTCTAGTACCTAGGTAGTTGGGTAGTACGGCTAAGGGTACAATCTATCCTCCTTAGTTAGTGCCCTAAGATATTGGGCCGAGTACTACTGTTGGACCCTGTATGTATATCATAGAGCTATAGCACAGGGAAAACCCTTGTCTCTAGAACCCTTGAATACCTGACCCTTGGGGACAGAAACATAAAAAAATTAAAATAGACAAGATATATTGTTGTGCCACTATGTTCAGGTTTCCAAGTAAATAAACATTTCTTTCTGGTTAAGCATTTGGGCATTTCCTCTCTACAATATTCTTCAAACCGGAGTATAACTCCACAGGTGTAAAAAAAATCACGAGTCTGGAAATTTTTTCACCATTATTTGAGACCTATTCCATTGGATTCATCTCTTCTCCCTTATCACATTCATCCATATCATTTTTCGGAAAAATTTTTGACCCTGCCTGCTCCTTTTCAGTTCCCCCATCCTCATGGCCCATACCCATATCCAAGACTTGGAAGCTCACTTTAACACCTTACAATCTAGTCTCATCAAAACCCAACAAGAAGTGAAACAACTCAGTGCCAATGTTGCAACCATCAATACAACCATGCAGTCCTCAATGGAGGAAATCAAACAAGACCTCACCACCCAACTTGAATCAGTATTTTTGGCACTCTGCACCAAAGTGCATATCCTTACAGATAACCCTTCCTCTTCCTCACCTCCACATCCTGAAGGTGACCATTCCTCTCATTCCAATAACTTTCAGAACCATCACTTTCAACGTGAACTATGCTTTCCGCAGGTGGATGTGACCAAATTTGATGGATCAGACCCCACTGGTTGGGTAACCCAAATGGAACATTATTTCTCTTTATACGACATTACATATGACTTGGCCAAACCCTGGTATGGTGTACTCCATCTAGATCAAGAACGGTGGTAATGGTGGTAATGGATAAAAACTTCTCGTCAAGGGTATGTTGCTTGGACACACTTTGTGGTAGAGCTTTATGAACGCTTTGACACTGACACCAACTATTTGGGCTGTTTGACAAAGTTGAAACAATTAGAAACAATGGAAGAATTTATAGTTTCCTTTGAGCACTTGGCTCTTAGAACAGAGGGAATGTCTGATGTCTTTTTCCTAGAGTGTTTTATCAGCGGCCTCAAGGATGATATTTGGGACCATGTCCTCATGGCTCAGCCTCAGAATTGGGTGGAGGCTACTAAAAGAGATAAAGAAGCACAACATGTGGTATCCTCTCAAAACCGAAAACCCTCCTTTATCCCTCGCCCTAAACCAATAAATCCCACTACTCCCTCTGCTCCACTAAAGATCCAAAAATTGACCAGGGCTGAAATGGTTGAATTCCAACTCAAAGGCCTTTGTTATAATTGTGATGACAAATATTTCTCAGGCCACAAGTGTAAAGAACAAAATATTTTTATGGCAATATCTGAGGATATTTCGTAAGAGGATGTGGAAACTCCCCTTGTGTCTGAGTCACCTAAATCCACTGACATAACCCCTCCCTCAGTAGAACCGGTCATTTCCCTCAATGCTCTCACTGGATTCTCCACTCCCCAAACCCTCAAGATAATCAGTTACATCAAGCATCGAAAGGTCATTATTTTGGTTGATAGTGGCAACACCCATAATTTATTCATCACTGCATTTCCCAAGAAACTCATTGCTACATCCATGTCGTCAATAATTTCCAAATCATGATTGCCAATGGTGGTTCCATGAAATGTGGAGGGCATTGTGAAAATGTGCATCTCCAAATTGGTGACTACCACTTGAAATCCCATATGTTTTCTATCGACATGGGAGGTTGTGACATTGTGTTGGGTGCAGACTAGCTAAGGAATTTGGGTCACATTCTCATGGATTTTAAAGACTTAACCTCGTAATTCGACTAGGAGGGCCACCAATATAAGTTCCAATGCATCACCATCGGTTCACCTAAGATCATTAGTTCCCATCGCATGGAAAATCTTCTCAAAAAAGGTCATTCTGGTGTTATCACCCAACTCCATGCCATACAAGCAACAGAGACACCCTTGGTCCCGCAAGACCTCCAAGCCATCCTTTATAAACATCAATTGGTCTTTTCCACTCCCCAAGGACTCCCTCCTTCCCATGGTGTTCATGATCATTCCATTCCCCTTGTACCTGGAAGCCTTCCTCCCAATATCTGTCTGTATCATCACCCCTTTTCCCAAAAAAACGAAATTGAGAAAATGGTCCAGGAACTCCTTAATGTAGGTGTTATCCACCCTAGTACGAGCCCTAGTCTTCTCCTGTGTTCATGGTCCTAAAGAAAGAAGGTTCTTGGTGAATGTATCCTGACTTATGTGCCCTCAACAAACTTACCATCACAGACAAATTCCCCATTCATGTCATTGATGACCTCCTGGATGAATTGAGTGGCACCCAATTCTTCACTAAACTAGATCTTCGTTCAAGCTACCACCAAATACGTATTAAAGAGGCTGGCATTCCAAGAATTCCTTTAGAACTCATGAGGTCCACTATGAGTTTTTGTTCATGCCCTTTGGCTTGTGTAATGCCCCCTCCACCTTCCAAAGCCTCATGAATCATGTCTTTTGTCCTTTTCTCCACCATTTTGTGTTAGTTTTCTTTGATGATATCCTCATCTATACCAAAACCTGGATAGACCATATTTCTCATGTGGATTGATTTCTCCATCTACTCTCTCAACACCAACTTTTCTTGAAACAATGTAAATGTGATTTTGGCGCCTCAAAAGTAGAATACTTGGGTCATCTGGTTGGCAAGGATGGCATTAGGGTGGATCCTAAAAATATTGAAGCTATGCAAGACTAGCCTCACCCAAAGACTCTTAAGAGCTTGCGTGGATTTCTGGTCTTAACAAGGTATTATCGCAAGTTTGTTAAGAATTATGGGAAGATTGTAGAACCTCTCACTACTCTCCTAAAAAATAACTCTTTCACTTGGACTCCAGCCGCTGCTCAACATTTTCAAACCTTGAAGATGTCCATGTGCACCACTCTAGTCCTCGCCCTTCCCAATTTCACAAAGACCTTTGTGTTGGAATGTGATGCCTCAGGGAAAGGAATTAGTGTTGTCCTTATGCAAGAGGGTCAACCTTTGGCCTTTACCAGCAAGAAACTATCTGAAAGAAATCTAGGCAAGTCCATATATAAAAAGGAAATGTTGGCTATTCTGCATGCCCTTGATCTGTGGCGCCCTTATATATTGGGGCAACATTTCCAAATTAAGACATACCATCAAAGCCTTAAGTATTTTTTGGAACAACGTATTTCCTCCATATAACAACAAAAATGGGTGACTAAGCTCTTTGGATATGATTATGAGATCATTTACAAGAAATGAAAAGACAATGTGGTTGCAGATGCACTTTCCCACAAATATGAATACGAAGGATCCCTTTTTTCTCTTTCATTCATTGTCCTAGATTGGCTCCAAGCTGTTCTCCACGAATGGCTACAAGATCCCAAAAGTTCGTAGTTGATCCAACAATTGCAGTCCAATTCTCCAGCTTCCCCAGGGTACTCTTGGCTCCATGATGAACTTCGATACAAAGGTCATTTGTATTTAAGTAAACAATCAAATATTAAACCCATGGTACTTTCTAAGCTTCATGCTACACCCACAGCAGGGCACTCCGGGTTCACCAAAACCTATGACAGGGTCAAATGTTCATTTTTCTGGGATGGTATGAAACATGAAATTCACAATTTTGTCACTGAATGTGAGGTATGTCAACGCAAAAAGGGATAAATAGTCAAATATTTGGGCACACTACAACCGCTCCCGATTCCACCTGCTATTTGGAAGGATATCTCTATGGATTTTATTACCAGCTTACCCAAATCGGGAAATAAATCAGTCATCATGGTGGTTGTTGATTGCCTTTCCAAGTATGCTCATTTCTTCACCCTTCAACACCTGTTACAACATCCA
The DNA here is from genome assembly GCA_009831015.1 of Picea engelmannii. Taxonomy (NCBI): domain Eukaryota; kingdom Viridiplantae; phylum Streptophyta; class Pinopsida; order Pinales; family Pinaceae; genus Picea; species Picea engelmannii. The sequence continues at coordinate 77,908 of ML811456.1, forward strand.
AGGTTGCTCAAATTTTCATGGATCAGGTCTTCAAGCTTCATCACATGTTGCACTCTATTGTTTCTGATCGCGATCCAACTTTCACAAGAAATTTATGGCAAGAACTGTTCAAGATACAAGGCACTGAATTGCATCTTAGCACAACTTATCATCCACAAACTGATGGCCAAACATAATTTGTCAACAAGAGTTTGGAAACGTATTTGAGGTGTTTTTCCTCGGAAAAGAAAAATCAGTGGGATCAATGGTTACCCCTAGTTGAATGGTGGTACAACACTTCATACCATACAGCTACACGCATGACTCCTTTTGAAGCAGTATATGGATAGAAGCCACCTTCAGTTCTCTCATACTTACCAGGTGCCTCGAAGGTCCAGGCGGTTGACCTAACACTTACAACTCGAGAGGCTATTCTCCATACACTCAAAGAGAATTTGGTCATGGCACATAATCGCATGAAGCAACAAGCAGATCAAGGTCGCTCTGAACATCAATTTGCAGAAGGAGATAAGGTGTTTCTTCGACTACAACCTTACAAGAAAACTTCCCTCAAGGCCGAGCAGAAGCTAGCACCCATATTTTATAGTCCTTCTACCATTCTCAAGCATGTGGGACCACTAGCCTATCAGTTAGCTTGGCCCAGCCATTCGAAGCTACATCCTATTTTTCATGTTTCATGCTTAAAGAAGGTGATTGGAGCAAAGTGCCAAATTCAAACTAACCTTCCAAAGTTAGCTGAAGCAGGATCCATTTGTCTATAGCCAGAAGAAATTTTGGACCAGCGTGAGTGTACCCTATGTCAGAGAACCATCAAGGAAGTGCTAGTCCAATGGAAAGATACAACTCCAACAGATGCCACTTGGGAACCAACTACCATTCTGCAACAATTTTCTCATCTCAAGCCTTGAGGAGAAGGTTGTTTTTAAGGGGGTGGACATGTTAGGTTCATAACCCGCACATAGGTAGAACAATATATTCAGATGTAATAAAGGTCAATATTAATAAGGCCTTTCAATAAAATAGAATAAGGCGGATGTAAGAAGACCTAATAAAATGTTTCGCTTCTAGAAGGATCTTCCTCTAGATGCTTTTTTTTAGTATAAATAGGAGTCGAGGGTATGAGAAACCTAGCTTGGATATTATTGTAATAGATATCTGCTCAATTAGAGGTTTCCCCCTCGAAGAGGCCCATGCACATTACTTTTAGATTCAAAGTGTTATTTCTGTTATTATTCTCTTATCATTTCAGTTCTATTGTGGTGAATGTTCTGGTTATATTGCAGTTATTCTGCCGTTTCTAGAATTTTATTTTTGTTCTGCATACATTTTATATTTGGTATATTACACGAACCTTCTATCTTTTAACATTACCCATGTTAGGAGTTGAATTCAATATATGGTCGGTTAGCTATCTTTGCAGCCTCTCCTACTCAACAACTGTTGCCTCATTGGCCTGATTGCGCTTTCCAATCTCGACATCATCCTTATTTTCTTGACCATGTAGGATCTTGGAAGGCCCTCCCTGATGAACAGAGCATTTGTTCTATCATCCAAGATGAACCTCTTAAGCTCGAGGAAACTATATCCATGGAAAATAATAAGAGTCCTGAGGGCTTGACTCCTCTTGAGGGTGAATGTTGGAGGAAATAAAGAAAAGGAAGAGGAGTTACAACTGAAGGTGGTTGTAGCCATCTCCATGAAAATTAGGACACATGGATCCCCACCGAACATTAAAATAAATGTCCAGGGTTTGGATAAAGAAGAAATGAAGCTTGTTGAATTAATTGGTGTATTTCAAAAGGTTTTTTCTTGGTGTAATATGGATCTTCGTGGTTTTGATCCAGGTCTTGTTCAACATACTATGAAACCAACTAGGAAAAAACAAAGACTTGTTAACTCTTCACTAAAAGAAACCTTTTGTAGGGAGTCGAGGAATTTCTCAAGGACTAAAATGCTTTTTTAAGTCCACCCTAGATGGGCTTCCAAATGGGAACCTGCTTCGAAGACCATTGATAATATTAGAACCTGCATTAGTCTTCGAAGTTTTACGCAAGGAATTATGAGAAATCCTTTCCCCCCTCTCAGCATGAAAATGTTTCTACGACACGTTGTAGAGTTACACTTGGAGCCCTTACTTGACAATTCGTTTTCTTACATTAAAATCGAGGTACAAGGGGCAAATATTCACAAAACCACTTGTATTACTAATGGCAATACTATGTCTTACAACTACCTGCCTTCTGGCTTATTTGATACAAGTATCACCTTAAAAGGGCCTATAAACACAACTTTCGATGAATTGGTCAGTTTCCATGTTTATCTTGATGATTTAATCGTATGCATCCAAAGGCTGATAGTTACGTCAGAATTTCAAGTGTTGGGTCATTTCCAGATTAATTTTGTCTTGGACACTAACTCAGAAATTTTAAAGGAATTACAGAGACAATGGTTTTCTCAAAGCACTAATAGTCTTCACTTGAAGTATTGCGAGGGACCAACGTGAAAGGTTTTTTTTGCTGATTGGATTCTTTTGTATACTAGTAGCTTAGATTTTCTTTCGGTTTTGTGATTTTTTTTTCTGCCTTACAACACTTTAATTTCTGCTTTCTAAGTTGAGTTTTTATTTTCTTGCTGATTTTTATTTCTGTCTTTTACTGTTGCTGTTTTAATTTCTGGATTATTACTTCTGTTGCAATTTTTGTCTTTATCATCTTTTGAGTGTTTAGTCAAGATAGAATGTTGGATTAGTTATTCCACAGTGACACCCCTATAAAAGAATTGTTAATCAATAAAAATCAAGCTTACATAGTTGTTATGATCCCTCCTCTGAAGGACATTTGAATTTTTTATATATTTCCATTGTTGTCTTACAAGGAATTGGTTGTTTCCCGCTTCTTCTTGCATGTTCTTCATCCATTGAGATATTAAGAGAAAATATATAAGTTTTCCTCTTTCAATTCAAGAGCATATTCAAGTCAAATGATTATGCATATAGTGGTAAAACCCCTCATACTTAACACTTTTCATGAGTTTTTCCCAAATTCCCAGTCATCTTTCCATTAAATCTGCTCACTTCCCCCTATTGCACAATCATTCAAGTTATGTATCCTTGAGATTACTATTCTTGATCTATGAAACCATGAGTTATGAGTTCTAATCTATTAAAACAAAATTTCCATGTGCAGTCACCAATTTGTTGACAATTGAAAACGTCAACATAGTTTCACCCGCAAAGTGTTGCTTAAGCCTATTATATTAAAACTAAATAATATTAGTAGGTGGGACCCCCTTGAACCATTAAAGAGAATATCTGTGCATTTTGATGTTGAGACGATGTGCGACACATGGTTGATGAAGATCTTGTGTTATTGGTTATAAATGAGCTTATGAAAGGTTGGTTTCTTACGCTACTACAACATATGATATTCATCAATATCATTGCGATATGTTCTTATTACACCTGCATAAAAAATATGTTAGTGACAATTGTAGAAAGGGAATTTTGAGAAAGAGCAAAGTACTATATCTAATGCAAAAGAGACCTAGTTCTGCAATACTACATGGATGAAAATACTTGTTGATAATTAAGTCCTAGCTAACAAGGAAATGGCTATGAATTTTTGTTAAAATACGTTTTATATGCGTATGGTGGAAATTTTATTGGCGCATAGAAGTAATGGATTGCGATTTTATATAGTCTATATGTATAGTGATTATGCTATGTTTTGGGTTGATGTTGATCACACTATTGGTGATGATTCTATACATGATCATTTAGATTGTATAGTGGTCAAGCGATTTATTTGAGTTATATTGGGAATGTATACATGGGTGATGCATTTGGCAAAGTAACAATGCAAATGGTTGAATTGTTATACGGAACTTGGATTATGCTATGGTTTAAATACGTTGATGTTCTCGATGCAAGGGTTGATTAATGGTGTTAATCAGGGGCTCGTTGGCATGTACTGTGGAGTAAATGAGATGTGGGTGGAGGCGACGTGCATTTACTGCATGTCACATTTACCCTTCTTGTTAGTCTCCACCCTAGTTGGACTATTGTTTGTTCTTGTTGTTGTGTTCACGCTCCAGATTTTTGTCAGGGTGAAACCACTCAGCCACCTCCCATCTTACGGATTTAGGTTAACAGGTATGTCTCTTTTGGCCATTCTTGACTTTACTCTGGTTCGAAATAATTTTGGCTCAGTTGTGTGGGTTTCTGTTTGTCCTGAGTGCTACAATTGTTTGGAATTTTGGTTTTGAATGGAAAATGGATGGTTTTGCTTATAATTGTTTTGAGTTCATCAGAGTTGGTGGTCTTCCTGGGTGATAGATTTTTGTTACCACAGCGTTTTGTTAAAGGTTTTTAAATCATGTTTGGATGGTTGTATTTGCGATTCTTGGGTTTAACTAGAGCCTTGTTTTTCGTTTTGGCCCTCTCAAGGAACTGCCTCCTATTCATAGTCCTCGTGTGTATGCCTTTAACCTCAAAGTTTCACTATAGTTGGTGCCTTTCCTCCTGTGACGACTACTGTGAAACCCCTTAATCCTACAGATTGGAGCTGCATAGGGATATTGTCAAGCCTGTTAAGTTGTTCCCATTTATTGTGGTCTATTACTTCAGATACAGGCTCACCCATTGGTCATATAGTAGTCGTGTTGGTATAGATTTTCATCACTGCCTCTGTGATAATAATGTGAGCCTTACATTGCCAATTTTCACTTCTAAAAGTTCACAGTCACCCGCCTGATGTCAAAGACAGTCATTTGTTTTTAAATGGAAGGGCCTCTGCCTATTTTGATTAGATGCATGGGTATGCATAGATACCACAACTTGTTCAATTGATTGATTTTTTTTACCAAAATGGCGAATTGTTGGTTGATGTACAGTCACTAGTTTGGCACTTATGGTGATTTGGTTGATGGCTGACATTGGTCATGAATGATTAGGGTTTCTCATAAGGGTCGTGTTCCATGTATGGTGTTTTTAAATGAAACATTGGGCATGACAACTATGTTTCCCCTGGGGTTGAATGACAATCAGTTGGTTAACTATAGAAAGCATATTCACTACATTATGTGTTGTTGGTTGATAGGCCTGGGTGCACACAGTTTTGATAGAATCACAATGTCACTTAAATGAAAAAACTACTTATTTATGCACACATCCCCATCACTATATGTTGAGTTATTGGCAGGAATGTGTGTTTGTTGTGACAAGTGGAAATTTTGTATTGTGGAGTTTTGTTGGTTGCGCTCTATGTGTAGTATGGGTAGTTTTTTTTATACTCAGTGATACCCTCAAAGTTTTTAAGCATGCTATTTATTGAAATTGACCATTTTTTATGACAATTGTCTTGGGCATTTGGCTCGGCTCTTAAGTCGCATTGAGATGTTTTTTTTATAGTGGCATGGTTACATTGCCTTGAACTTTTACTCCTACATAGCCTGTGTCTAAATGATGACTGTTGGTTGTATAGTCAATTTTCATTCCAGGCGTGGCATATGAGGTTTTGATTATTTTGTTTTTTCTACTATATATATATGGGAACGAATATCATTACAGATCTTGATTGGCTCTATTGCAAAAATAGTGATTTCATTATTATTTTGGAGACACTACTTTTAAATATAGATGTGGATTGGGGAAATGTATGGCAGTAGTGGATGTTAATGATTATGGATTGGGAATGAGTGTTGTTGTTGACTGTTATAAAATGCATAATGTACGAATAAAAGGAACATAACCTCTTAAAAATTGTGTGAAATACTTTTGTTTTGTCATGGCACTGTGTTGGATACTAAAGGACAATGAAATTAGGCAAATACACATGAATTATGACTCAATCATCTAATTGTTGGTTGATGCATATTTTTCTTAATGAAAAATATGTTATGGATTGCTTGATTAGTATCATGAACAGTAAATGTTTTTTCCCCTCTTATTATATCATTTTCCGCTAATTAAAAATTGCTCACATATCCCATATTCATTTTTTCACTACCTATTCTGATATTGATTACAACCAAGAGAATTTTTGTGTTAAGTGGATGAAGTGGCAATATCTTGAGTGGATTGTAGTAAGGTTTACTGGATTGATTTACAGTTGATTGTTGTTGTCCTTGACCAGTGACCATTTCTTATCATATTTTCTCTCAATACAAACCCCTCACGTATCCCAAAACATTGTTCCACCCCCCTGCTCATTGATTAACATTAGAAAAATTTATATGGATTAGATTGCATTAGCCTGATACATACTGAGCCAAATCTATTTCATATTTTTTAAGGAGTTGTCATGAATGGTTATTTAAAATACTATTTTCTAATCATTAACATATGCAGGATGATTTTTTTCAGTCAGGGAAGCCATGGCCGAGGAAACATAGGTAGAGGTAACTAGAACCCAGGCCCAAGAAGGCCCAGGTTCTCTATACATTTTGATGTTGATTCAGAAGATCTTAGCCAATTGTTTCATGTTGAATTCTTTAATTGGATTGGGGAGGGAATAGTCCAACCGAGAACTGAAAGGCTTCCCTTTCAAGCCCGGCAAGCCCCCGACATCCCTGTGCCTCCTCATGTCTCTTTATAGCCTAAATTTCCATAAAATGATGGGTGGCAAGAGATTGTTCACCTGATAGTCTCCCAACATCGTGGCTGGCCCAACTTAACTTTTCCTGCTCCTCCACATTTGAACTCCATTGTCCAATCTTCCCCTAACCACTCACCAATGCAATCCTCCCACGCCAACAAGAGATTGAAAACTGAAGCCTACCATGCATTTGATAAAGGAAAATCTATTGTTTCCCCCCCCCTCACCCTCCGATGACTCTGATAAATATGTGTCTTCATGGATGGATATGAGGGACAATTGTTCCCATGTGATTAGGGAGTTAAAGCCTAAAGGCTCTTCCCAGCCCAACACAAATTTAGGAAAATCAAGAGGCGACAACAACAACGAAGAAAGGGTTACATCACAGACTGGAAAATATGGCTTTTGATTTTTATGTTGTTTATTGTTTTATGATGGTGGACTTCATTGATTTTGGACAACTTGTTTTATTTTCGATAAATGAGTATTATTTTGAAATATTTTCAAATTTCATGAGCTAAAATTGCCAAAAGTAAATGTGTTTGAGGGGAGGCACAAGGGGTGTGTTTGATTAACTAATGGATTATGTTATTATGGTTATGATTGTTATAAACTAAAGGGAGTCACAAGGGGTTCCACCTACTAGTTATTATTTATTTATGGCTATATTATGATTATTACTCCACCCCCTTAACTAAAGTTAGTTGAGTCTTTAGTTAGCTTAACTAATAAGTTGGTTCAACTACTTCAACCAATTCTAATTTGTCAAAAGTATAAGTAAGGGGAGGAAAAAGAGGAGGATAGAAGCAGAAGCATGCTAAGGTATTCTCTTTGAGTTTGTGTTGAGATAATTCAATTTTCATTCATTCATATATTCATTATAGCCTAATTCTCTTTTATGATAGCAGGGGCTTATTGTAGACAAAAATATTCAGGGATGAATCAAATCATTTAGACACTTGTTCTTTAGAGGTGTTGATCTATCTTTGATAGTCTGTGTAGACTTGTCTGTTTTTGAATTAGTTTTCATGACTGCCAAAGGCTATTGTGAAAACTCGAGTGGGAAACAATCTATGGCAAGCTGATCCAGGTTTTAGAGTTCAGTTTTGGTTTTCTGTCATAGGTCCTTTTGTATGCTCCATTGGGGATGTCTAAGTTTGACTTTGGTCCAAGTTTTTTGTATGATATTTTGTAAAAAATATGACTCTTTGGTGAATTGGAATGAAATAAAGGATTGGTTCATGTCAAAATTGTCTTGATTATCATCTTGGTGTCTTCACTGTTGTTCTTACATTTATTTCAGCAACTGATATGTTCAGAAAAATACATAAAAAGTGAATTTCCAACAAGTTTTTTGTTGATAAAAGGCTATCCTAAGAACTTGCAATTAATACTTCTGAGTTAGGATATATATTTTGTTGGCTATAAATATAGGGTGATATAATCGTCTAATTTAATTTAGCCAAGTAAAGTCTGAAAATTCTTGAGTAAGATCAATTCATATATTTTCCTCAACACTGTCCAACCTAGATCAACGACTCCTCGCTGCTTCAGTTGTTCAGGCTTCGATAATCTCAAATCTCAAACTTCTCCTTCACTTTTCTCCCATATTTAACGATCCGTCGCCATGGACACTTTCTGGATCTGATGGTCTAGACTTCTTATTCGGCCCTTTGGCTCTTCGGCGCTTCGACTCTTCAGCTCTTCGGCGCTTCGGATCTTCAGCTCTTTGGGCATCGACTCTTTGGCTCTTCATCCCTTCGGCTCTTTAGGATTCAGGAGTCTCAAACTCCTATGAACTCATTTCTCCTGGAAAGCTTTCACTTGGAGACCCTGATCTATCGACATGTATACCCCTAGCGATCAACGACCCAGACCCACTTCGGGTCTTCAGAGATTCTGATATCTCCTTGTCCACAAAATTTCAAAGTTGTGGATATTATACCACCTGTCCTCCTTAACGATGGACAATACCTGCTCACTTCGGGACTTTGACGAGTCCACTCTCCTATGCACACAAGGGTTAAATCTCGTGCACTTTATCTTAGATCCGACGGATGGGATCTGTTATTCTCCTCTGCATTCTCCATTGTTCACTAGATGTTGATCTAACTATCTAGGCTCCCACCCACTACCTATATAACGGCTGATGCCACTCCTCCTCCTGAGATTTTGAATTCTTCTGACTTGGAAGATTTTTTCAGTGTTCAAAGGTTTTGGCCTTTGATCTTTCGCCTTGTGAGCCCAATTGTCTTGGGTCTCGCTTGTGCTCTTAAACATGTTATCTCTTATGATCTTTAGGACTTGGAATAATTTTGTCTCTTACGCACTCCTTGCATTATCTCTTCTGATTTTTTCGATTTAATCAGTCTCCTAAGGGTCTTGGCACTTCTGTTTACTTTCAAAGGAAAAATGAATGCCCTCCTGGCAACCTTCTACTCAATGCACACCTTTTTGAGCATTTTCTACAGAGCATTCAACAACTCTGTGAGTATAATCCTCTGATACTCTTTTCCCTGAACTTGAAAAATATTTCTCTCTGTGCACACTTGCACCTGCTAGATGCCCGCCTGACAGATCTCTTTCTTACAGAGTGTTTGGTAACTCTGTTTCTCTCTGAACTCATTACAAAGTTCTTCTTGTGCACTCGTTTCTCTTCTGTTGATGAAGGTTCAATGGTATCTCTCCAGAGATTTCTCTTAGGTTAAATCACCTCTGTAAACGCACTCCTTTCGGACAATGTGTACTCCTTGCACTCACAACTCACATGAGAGAAAAAATTGAAACTTATTTGTTACTTCACCAGTTCACACATTCATTCATGAAATACATAAAAACATAATAATGAACACAAATACATAAACACACAATGTGCAGGAAAAACTTCTTTTCTATTATCTATGTGTGTCTATACAGATGATTGCAAAAAATGGATTGTAATAGAGTCCTAGTTCTCTCAAGATCTCTCTAAGACCTATTCTACCTCCTATCCTAACTCTATCCTGAGTTCTGCTTCTAAGACCTCTCTTCTTAGATATTCTTCTAAGACCTTCCTCCTTTACAAAAGAGGGCTCTATGAGCTTATCCTCTTCACCTAACCTCATCTATTACATTGAAGTTTCATAAATGGCCATCTAGTCGGAATTGAACCTAGACCCATCAACTTCTCAGCCATTAAAGGCAACCTTAACATCTGCTTGTATAAAGACATGGATTATTCTTCACTCGACCTTACAACATGAATTCGTATAGGATTATATTTCAAATTTAAAAATGGGGGGGTGGGTGCCTCTCCCTCTCTGAAATGCATGTTGATGTGTTGGAATGTTGGCGCATTGCTGAGGTGGAGAGATGCTCTTGCATCATTCTCCATTGCTGGGAAAATCATGAGCTCCTCTTCCCTAGTGTTGAAATCCTCCTCAATCCCAGATTTATCTCCTTTCACTGTCTCCCTCTTGTTTGGTGTCTGCAAACAAAATTCATCCTTTTCCTCTTTCTCTTTCGCCTAAAATCTACAGACAAAAATTCGGCTCTGATACCACCTGATGCAGCCCCCCTCCCTCCTTGGGTTTTGCGACCTCCCGGTATAGGATCTTTCAATGTGTTGAGTCGAATTGACTCTTCGAGCCTTTTCTAGACCCCTATTAATCTTACATAGGTCCCCTTTCCTTCCGTGTGCAGGTTCTGACACATCTCCAGGCTATTCTTGCGCACTTCGAAAACATCGAGTTTCAGGCGCTAGCCATTTTTCCATTAGCCCCTTCCTTCATATGGACTTGGGCTATGTCCTTGTGAAAACAAGATATTACGAGTGAAGGAAAGAGTGGCTTTAGACCAACCCACTTTTCCTCCCACAATTCACCTCCAGTTGCCATGTATCCATTTGTTAAAAGCTGGTTGAAATTGTGGCCTACTCAAGAAAAATTAAGACCCAAGCATGTTCTGGCCCAACAACTGAGCACGAACGTTGATCTCCAATCCCTTGGCGATGCCTCTCAATCAACAAATGTTATTCATCTTCCTTTTTTACCTTCTTTCCTCCTTCCATAAATGATCCCATATCTCCACGATATGCCGACACGTAGCTCCCGTTCAAATCAATGACTATAATTGATTTCGGCTCTCCGACCTTCGGGAGTTTCAAATCTCAACTCTCTCTTCCTTCTCAGTGGCTATCTTCCAGAGTGAAAGATATGCTGACACCTGTCACTTCAGATGTATGGATATGATTTCCTCCACAAGTCCAGCCTTTGGGAGTTTCATTTCTCAAACTCTTGTTAAACTACTCTCTTCCGGAGTGATTTTCCCCAAATTGGCAGACCTTCTACCACGTGTCCTCTCAAAATCAACGGAACTAATCCTATTAGGGAATTTGGAAATTTTTCAACCAAGAACAAATCAACGGTCCTTCGACTTCCTCCTCGATCAACGATCAATATCTCCTTTGGGACTTCGATGCTTTCACCCTCTGTTTTCCTCTGGAGTGCTCCATACCCAGAGTTCTAGATATAGTCCCACACATCCACTTTCAAATCAACGGTTGTCGCCCACTTTAGGACTTTGGCCTTTAGTGATTTCAAATCTCAACAACCACAAATATTCGAAGTGAATCCTTCCAGAGTGTCGAATCCTCTGACACATGTCCTCCTTATGCAACGACTATCCAATGGAGTGAATCTCCATCCTCCATGCATCCCCTCGTAGATCAATGATCCACATTATTTTTTTCATATCAACAATCCTTAGACATTTCTGGCTTTGACCTTCAGGACATTATGAAACACAACTTCATGAAAACCCTAGAGTACGATTCTCCAAAGTTCACGATCTGGTGACACCTTTCCAACCCAAATCAATGTCTCCCCGCTGCATCAGCTATTCAGGCTTCGACAATCTCAAATCTCAAACTTCTCCTTCGATTTTCTCCTAGAGTACTTTCTTCCAAAGTTCACGATCCCTTGCCATGTACCCTTTCTGGATCTGATGGTCTAGACTTCTTCTTTGGCCCTTCATATCTTTGGCCCTTCGATGCTTCATCTCTTAGGCACTTCGGCTCTTCGACGCATCAGCTCTTCAGGCTTCGACTCTTCAGCTCTTCAGTCCTTCATCTCTTTGGGCTTTGGGAGTCTCAAAATCCTATGCACTCATTTCTCCTAGAGTGATTTCACCTAGAGACTCCGATCTACTGGCACATATACCCCTGGCGATCAATGGCTAGGACCCACTTCGGGTCTTTGGTGATTCTAATCTCTCCTTGTCCATAAACTTCTGAAGTTGTGGATATTATGCCACCTATCCTCCTTGAAGATGGAGGGTCCCTGGTCACTTTGGGACTTTGGGACTTTGACCAGTCCACTCTCCTATGCAAAAAAGGGTTAAATCTCGTACACTTTATCTTAGATCCAACAGATGGGATACGTTCTTCTCCTCTGCACTCTCCTTTGTTCATTGGACATTGATCTAAATGTCTAGGCTCCTTCCCACTACCAATTCGATGGCTACTGTCACTCCTTCTCCTAATATTTTGAATCCTTCTGACTTGGAATATTTTGTTAGTGTTCAAAGGCTTTAGCCTTTGATCTTTCACCTTGTGAACTTTATTGTCTTGGGTATCGCTTGCGCTCTTAAACGCATTATCTCTTCTGATCTTTAGAACATGGAATAAGTCTTTCTCCTATGCACTCCTTGCATTATCTATTTTGAGTTTTTAGATTTACTCAGTCTCCTAAGGGTCTCGACCCTTCTGTTTCCTTTCAAAGAAAAACTTTGTGCCCTTCTGGCAACCTTCTACTCAATGCACTCCTAGATGAGCATTTTCTACAGAGTGTTCAACAACTCTATGAGTATATTCCTCTGATACTCTTTTCCCTGAACTCGACAAAGAGTTCTCTCTATTCACACTTGCACCCGCTTGATGCCCACCTGGGAGAGAGCTTTCTTACAGAGTGTTCAATAATTGTGTTTCTCTCTAAACTTAAGACATAGTTCTTCATGTGCACTCCTTTCACTTCCACTGATGAAGGTTCAATGATATCTCTCTTGATCTTTCTCTTAGGTTAACTCACCTCTGTCAACGCACTCCTTGTGGATAATGTGCACTCCTTGCACTCACAAATCACATGAGAGAAACAATTGAAACTTATCCGTTACTTCACCAGTACACACATTCATTCATGAAATACATAAAAACATAATAATGAACATAAATACATAAACACACTATGTGCAGGAAAAATGGCTTTTCTATTATCTCTATGTGTCTATACAGATGTTTACAAAAACTGGACTGCAATAGAGTCCTAGTTCTCTCAAGCTCTCTCCAAGAACTATTCTACCTCATATCCTAACTCTATCAGGAGTTCTTCTTCTAAGACCTATATTCTTAGATCTTCTTCTAAGACCTTCCTCCTTTACAAAAGAGGGATCTACGAGCTTATCCTCTTCACCTAACCTCATATATTACATTGAAGTTTCATAAATGGCCATCTAGTCTAAATTGAACCTAGAGCCTCAACCTGTCAGCCATTAAAGGAGACCTTAATTTCTACTTATACAAAGACATGGCTTGGTATTTACTCAACCTTACAGCATGAATCCATATAGGATTATATTTCAAATTTAAAAATGGGGGGGTCGGTGCCTCTCCTTCTCTGAAATGCACGCTGATGTGTTGGAATGTTGGCGAGTTGTTGAGGTGGAGCAATGCTCCTACATTAGAATTGGACCTCCAATCCTGGAAAGCCTATGAAAACCAACAAAAAATCTCCAACAAGGTAGGCCCAGACATTCTCAGATGGGGGCACTCCACAACTAGCAATTTTTCGGTCAAAAAAGCCTACTATTTGCAAGGGAACTATCATGATCAAGCTAAGGAGGGAATATGGGGTAAGATCTGGAACTTAATTCTCTGGCCTAAAGTTTCCATCTTCCTCTTTCTCACAGTTCAAAACCGCATCCTCACCTAGGACAATCTCAAAAGATGGGGTTTCATAGGCCCCTCAATTTGTCCCCTTTGTCAGCAACATGAGGAAATGATGGAACACCTTTTCAAACATTTCTACTACATTCAGACAATCTTGGATTCAGGGTCTCAAGTAATGCATCGTTCCAATAGAAATAGGAATAACATCAGCGATACTATAGAAAATTGGGACTCAATCACCTTTTAGAATCCAATTCTAACTCACATCTGGCAGCTCCTATTGGGCTTCACCCTCTATAAAATTTGGAAGGAAAGAAACAAAATATTCTTTCAATTGAAGGCCTCACCCCCCACCTATACTTGGGACAAAATCATTAATCTAATCCGAGAAACAATCAAAAGCATACAATGGAATATTGAGGACTTAAAGTGTAATATGGATGAACAACATATACTCCAAAACTAGCACCTCAGCTTGACTGACACACCCACTTACGCAGCAGCCAACCACTCTACTGGAATCCCAACCACTTGGACCCCCCCACCAACTAGATTCATAAAGATTAATTTTTATGGGGCTTCAAAAGGAAATCTGGGCCCAATGGGCTTTGGGGTGATCCTCAAGAACTCAAATGAAGAAATCCTCCACCTAGTAGCAGGCTATCCGGGCTTCAACACAAACAATGTTTTTTAGCTCTAGAGCCTGCTAAAAGGAATCAAGATAGAAATAGATAACCATTACAACAAGATCATTGCGGAGGGGGACTACCAGATCATAGTCCATCTCATAACCAAAATTCTTCATGGAGAACACCCCCTGGAAGTCTCACCCAGTTGGAGACTCTCATGACTCTTGGAGGACTTTGGCTCACTCTTACGGACCAACCTCTCCATAATCCCCTCTCATGTGAAAAGGGATGCAAACAAAGTAGCAGATTGTATGGAAAATGAGGGAGTGGCTACCATGACAGAGATGATCCACTGGAATTCCCAAACCTCACCTTGATCTGAACTCCAAATTGATGCCAAGACTTGGCCAGACTGGACTACCCAACCTCGGATGGGGTGCCACATAGCACACAAGAGCCACGTAGCACGAGACCGAGCTAAACCATAAATATGGCAGGCTAGCTCCCATTTCCTCTCCATTAATAATGGGAGCCGGTATTAACTTTCTTTCAAAAGCCAAAGGACGGATCCCTCGTGTGGGCAGAGTGACGACAAGGAAATTCAATGGTTCGGGGGTGATAATGGGAGCATTCATGTCGATCCTCCTCGATATCATCCAACAATGCACTAGCCTTCACCATTTAACCCTTGACCTACACTAGGCAAGCCACTCAGTGCTCTGGTGCAACCATTGCAGAACATTTTGCAAGATTTCCATCCACATCACCTTCTCGATGCCACAAGAGAGAGGCAGGCCGCATCGTGGCCCTTCCTGGCATAGGTTAGCAAGACAACAGAGGAGGCGGAAGATGCTATAGCGGGCACTCTCCATAGCCCGCACTTAGAGAATTCAGGCAACACGCAAGGAAGGGATGGTTAGGTCGCCTCCAATGGATTTCGTGGAGGAAGTAGTCCCAGAGGAACCCATTAAAATCTCTCTAGAGTACCTTCTCTTCAGCGTTCTAGAGAATTGGAAACCCCCAAGCATCTTATTCACAAAAGACACTAAGCCATCCATTGCGGCTCATCGCGACACCAACACCATGGAGGAGAAAATAGAAGAGGTCCACATATGCATTGTCGAGGATGAATTCCTGGAGGAATTCCTTCATATGGCCTCTGATAACGCTCCACTTCCAGAAGGCTACAATATTTGCAGCACCACAACGAAGGACGAGGACCTCAGGAAGGAGGAAGGAGTAGAGGGCTGGCACACAATGACATAGCACAAGGATGGAGAACAAGACAGAGTGCGGGCTATTGTAGGAAAGACTGTGGAGGGTCTGGGTGTAACGATGATGGAAGGTGGTGAAGTCTTTGTGCCACCTCCTATCTCAATTGTACCGGAACCATGGCGTGCCCCCACACCCTTCTTCCACTCATAACATTTGGAATTAGTGTTTGATCTAAGGAGCCATATGGCAGATCAGGTTCAATGTGGAACACTCATGTACCGATGCATCGATATTCTCTATGAATCATTCTCCAATGTGCTAGCGGGGAAAAAATGTCTGACGTCTGCACAACCTTTTGCCCTACCGACTCGAAATGGATCGCGCAACGGAGACCCCGGCGAAGCTACTTCTGGTGCTAACGAGTAATTACATGGCTGGGAGTTCTTCTAGTTCTGGTTAGTCTTTAATAGGTGTTTGATCATGGTTAGTCTAAACTTTTTTTGGTTATGTTCCAAGTCCAATCTAGTTTTAATGGTTAATGTAAAGACTATAGGCCACCACCTTCCTTGATTTCCTCCTGGCAGGATAGTTGGCAGACAACCCTTTTTGGATATGGACATCCAAGGCTGTCAATTATCCTAATTTCCACTAATTCAATGGAATAGTTAGCATCCTAGCAACAGGTGTTATGTTTGTATGTGATATGATATAATAGGATCTGCTCCTCTTTTATTTAAAAAAAAAAAACACAAAATAATTTCATTAATGAAAAATTATTTTTTAATATTTAATTATTTTTATTTTAAATTTTATAAATTTTAATATAAATAAATAATAAAATTTAGTAAAAAATATTTTAATAATTTAACTTTTAAATTTTACAATTATATTTTAATATATAATTATTTTATATCAAATTAATCAAATTCCAATGTTTTTGGATTTATTTAAAACTAAACTTAAATTATACAAAAACTGTAGAAAAAAAAAAAAACTTCTCCTTTCATGAACTCTCCTAAATATACCATAGTGTCACAAGAGAAAAAGTCTTCATCATGTTTACTGGGAATAATTTCCTTAAATCATAAGATAAATCTTTACCATAATATTCCATTTCATTATATATATAGATTGGTTATTCTTAATGATAACGATGATGGCTATCCATTAAAATCAATTTTTATTTATTAAATTTTAAAAATGGAAATGAATTACTTGGCTTTTTTTATAATTTCATTTTTGTGATCAAAAAGTTTGAAGAGAAGTATTCATAGATCACCATATTTTTTATTAGTTAAAAGGTTAGAAAGGTCTATATTGTAATAAATATTTTGAAAATGAGATTTAATGTGGGTCTATGTATGGTATTCTAAAAGAAAATGATTTTCATATTCAATCCTCTTAGTGTCACAAATAGACAAATTCTTTCAACCCAAAGTGTTTTAGGAATTATCCAACACCATGTTTCACTATGAAGCTTGTGAGAGTTTTTTTCTAATTTTAGCAATGTCGATTTTCTTTTTTACGCTAATTAAAATAGAGAAATATTTTTCATCTTCTAAATTAGGGTTGATCACCTCCTTGTAGTATCGTAATGTTCAATTATCCTATAATTCTTTATAACACCATAATTTCTCCTTAAATTTAGATGTAATAATAGCTTTAATATTATCATTGTTATGCAGAGTGACCCCTTACTCAATACCCCAGTGATTTCGCTGAGACTTATCATCTTTATGGCATCCTGTCTTGAGTTGTAGGTGGTTTTGACTGGATAATTTGAATAAGCGGTAGGAATCCTCTTTTCTTCTATGTTGGTTATATTTTTATTGTACATTAACTACCTAGCCATAGCCATGCTCTCAATGGGGGAAATACTTGCTTCTATGAGGAGGATATGATAGGGTGTATTTCCTTTAATTTTAAGATTATATGTTATAAAAAGATTTTGGATTTTATCTTTCTCCATGTTTATCTAGAGATGTCACAACCCTAAACTTCACAAACATATAAGATAACATAGAATCTCAAAGAGCAATTTATTATTATCCCGATTCCAAAGATACATTGATTTACAATTGTTTTTGTGTCCATAATAAGCTTTCCACTGTCCACTTATTCTTTTCTCAATGCTATAGTTTCATTTGAGCTTTTTATGAAGCTTAATTCTAAGATATTTATATCCATTCACTTCCTCCAAGTTGTTACTTTCATACATGAAATTATCATAAGTGTTTTTTTTTGGATTTAATTATCAGACCATTTGTTTTGTTAGTGTTAACAATCATGCATTATTTTTTTGTCAGTGTTAACAATCATACATGTATTAGAGGAAACATCCTTGAGAATTTTTAGTCACTTGACAAAATCATAAGTGATGAACATCACAATATCATTCATTTTAATTTTTCTTTGTTTCTTTATTTGTTATGGTTTTTTTTTCTATTGAAATATTTTTTTCTATTTAATTTTTTCATGTTTTAAAAAAAAAAAAATTCTTTAATTTTTGAATTTTTTTTCTTAATTACATCGAGAGGCGCTCTACAGCCCAATATGGAGGAGATGTTGTCATGTATGTATGTATATAATGTTATATTAAAAAAAAGTACAAGTCGACTTGGCTCAATTACACTTGTGTGTGTGTGTGTAGTATCAAGAATACATGTATCCATCCCAAAACACGAAATTGAGAGAGAATAAGTTGAGGTCCAAACAAAAAAGAGGAATTGAGGGAACAAACCTGTAGAGTTGCAAACATAATTTTCGAGTAACCTTTTCTTATGTAAACCCTATTTTTTTATAAACTTTTCAAAGATATGAGTATTAATTCTTCATAAACTATTTTCCTACAAAGTCTATTACTATATTATCATAGTTATTTGTGTAATACTTTCATTTTTAATTAAAATCTAGGATTTTACTATAAAAGGAGAATAAGCTACAAATTCAACTCATGCGAAGCCAAATGAAACATATTTATAAAAAAATGGAAAATGAATTTTGAACCTTCGTGTAATGCAAATTGTCATATATCCCTAGATAGATCATAGGGTATCCCACATAGAAAACAATCCAAGTAGAACACAATACCATTTCAATCCCATCCTCTTGAATCTTAAAAAATTATAAACAAATTAACGTATGACATTTGAATCTAAATTACATTCTAGGGTTTGTGGTAAAAC
This sequence comes from Picea engelmannii, assembly GCA_009831015.1. Lineage (NCBI taxonomy): Eukaryota > Viridiplantae > Streptophyta > Pinopsida > Pinales > Pinaceae > Picea > Picea engelmannii. The sequence continues at coordinate 96,452 of ML811456.1, forward strand.
ATACACAATCAAGCGATCCATGTTAAAATGGAGGTTAATCCACATATTCTATATGTTCAATAATTCTTACTAAGAGTGTCATATGAATCACATAATAACATCAAAGATGTTTGCAAAAACTGGGAAACTATGGTCAATGGCCCCAAGCTCTATGTTAATGGAAAGATCTATGGGAGGATTGAGAACTTAATTTATTTGCTTCAAAGTAAAATTGAACGTGTCGTTGATGATGGTTTTGTATGTTGCATGATTGAGGATGTGCACATGAATGGGTAAGATATGGTTGTATGAAATGTGTAATTTTATGAAATATGTGTGTGTGTGAGAAAGAGAGAGAGAGAATTCAAAAGGATTTAATAAGAACACATTGGCATGGTTATCTTATTAACAAGACTGTCCACTTCTCCTTTGAACCATACTTCTTTGGCAAATTCAACTTCTATATTATGGCCTAACATAGGAACAAATATTTTCATTAGCATCGACAAGTGTATAAACATTGTCATTGATAAGAATCAAATTCAAATGAAATGATTAAAAGGGAATCTATTTCCATAATTATTATTACGTTTTGAGGAATCATTTTAGTTAATAATAGGTCTCTATGATCCTATACCGACAATGACTATGTGGTTGAACATGCACAAAGGAATTTGTAGCCTACACAGCATCGACAAGTGTATAAACATTGTCATTGATAAGAATCAAATTCAAATGAAATGATTAAAAGGGAATCTATTTCCATAATTATTATTACGTTTTGAGGAATCATTTTAGTTAATAATAGGTCTCTATGATCCTATACCGACAATGACTATGTGGTTGAACATGCACAAAGGAATTTGTAGCCTACACATTGTTGGAAATCTACAATTTGAGAATGAATTTGAGGCTTGTGTCCTTGTTAAGTGATATTTTGTTTAAGTGGTTAAGGATGGAGGAACAAAAACTTGGTTAACAAAGGTGTCACAATGGGATCAAGTTAAAATCCATTATTGTACACATTTTGTTTCATTAATATAGATCTCTCTTATTTACCTTTTATGCAAATTCCTTGTGTTATTCTTATTGATATTTATGAAATTAGAATATTGAAATTATCGGTGAATTGTATACTTGAAATTATTTAGGGTTTTCATTTTTCAATTTACTTCTCTTGTTTGAAATGATAAAGGTGTTGTTTGTTTGATATGTGTAGGTATATAAGGAAATATTATTATGGAATCCTATCAACCAAGTTGCTTATAGTAAGAAATTCCAAGAATCATCTAATATGTATTATTATTTCTTATTCTCATTTCATTTCTATTATAAAACATTAACTTCTAGGAAATATTGATTGTAGCTATATTCTATGCTATGTTGGTGATATTCCAACCATATCACTAGGGATTCACACTTGGCATAGTGAGTATCACTCTACACTCCTCATGCATTAATCGATGCCCATGAGGAAATATTATCCTAATGTTGATCATTAGGGATCCACACTTGGTATACTGAGTATCATTCTACACTCCTCATGCATTAATTGATGCCCATGAGGAAATATTCTCCTAATGTTGGTCATTTTGAGAATCATACTAAAAGTGTAGGTTATAGCATACTTTGAAATATGGTTTACATAGGTGTTGGAGTTGATAATCATGTAGAACATGAGGGTATTACCACTCCTAGTCTTGAGTTTGCAATGATTCCAATGGGAGTATGCCTTAGATATTTAGAGACTACATTGCTATATATGAGTACTACTTTCTCTTTTTTCACCATTGGTCAATAGGAAATAGATCCTACATCATTTGATCCATCTACTATAAATTCATAAGAATCCAATATTGCACCATCTATTTTGTCTATTATTGATTCCCATGAACCAAATTCTACACAGTTGATTCACATATTATTTATTCACAAGAATTAAACCGTATACCCTATAACCAATGTAAACCAAAATATTCATCGCCTACATCACATTTGATTTTGACATCCTAATCATTGTGATAATAGGCACTCTCACTCTCCATACAAGTATTGATATTCTAATTTCCATACTTATTATTATAATAAGTGGTCAATCAAATCTTACAAAAACTCATAAAAATGGTTAAGTTACTTAAGGAGTTAAAGGAATTTAAGTTACTTAAGGGGTTAAAGGAATGATCTTGATGAACTAAAAAATCACAACACAATATGTCTTAATGGAAATTTAGTCAAATTAACATGGTTGGAACTCAAATAAAACAACATGGTTGTGAAAATAGTGAAAACAAAATCCAAATTTAAAAAAAATTGCATAGCTCTATACACCAAAAAAAATTCTCAACATCAAGGTTTTTGAAAAAAAAATAACATTTCAAAAAATATATTTAAATTATACCAAAAAAAATTCCAATTTTAATGAAATTAGTGCTAAATAATCATGAAAGAAATTGTAGAATTTTATTAATAAACCCTTAATAAAATTAAAAAATAGCCATAAACCCTTATCAATAAGACCTTCACCTTTTGAAACTACCCTAATTAATAAGGCCTTCACCATGAATTAGATCCATTATAATTAATATAGGCGATGCTACAATTCAATATAATTAAACTTTATTAATCTATTTTGATTGAAAATCGATGACAAAGACTTTATTGCTTTCAAAACTTGATCTCTATTGAGTTCATATATTCGTTTTGGTCTATTTTTTAAATTTAATAGTTTTTAAATTGGTTTATGATGCAAAACAATAAACCAAAAGTATTCGAGCGTCATTCATGAATTTAATATAATATTAGTGTACCAAAAACTCCACTAGAATCCAAAAAAATCAAAGTTATAAATATATTTTCTTCATATTGGTAATATGACATTGAAGTTCAAACAACTTAATGCATGACCTAGAATTTTCTAGGTATAAAACTAAAATATTTAAGTAGCCTTTACACATGGATTACACCAAAATGCACACCATTTTCCACGTCTCCACCTGCATAATACAAATTCATTATTAAATTATAATTCAACAAAATAAAAAAATCACTTGACTAAAATATTTTTGTTAAGTAAATAAATGGACAAATAAAAATTAAGTGTACATGGAGTTTGTGCACATGACTTGCCTCTATAGTCATAAGGGTTTTTAGAATAATATCAAGTTATGATATTATTTATGAGATGAAATAAACAATTCATAGTAAGTAAATTTTCCTTTCTACACATGACTTGCCTCTATAGTCATAAGGGTTTTTAGAAAAGTGTTAAATTATAATATTATTTAGGAGATGAAATAAACAATTTCCTTTCTAGCACCTTCTAATAGTAAGTAAAATTTCCTTTCTAGCACCTTCTAATGTGTTTTTTCCCCTCAATTTGGGGTTTAGTTTCGGAACTTTATTTAATTAAGAAGAGACACTTGCAACACGGAGAATCATACTAGAGAATCATACTACTATAGTATTTTGTTTGTGACCTACTTGAATTATCTAGTTAGGATTAACTTTTACGTGTTTAAAAGTCTTAAAATAAGAAATTCATACAACCCCTAGATCTTAAATATCGTACTAATATAAAAAAAAATGTTACTTTGTGGATTCAACATTGAAAAATAATGAGGGTTATAGCTCAACACTTATCCTAATTGAATTGTTTTGGCCCCTTTTTGAGACTTTTTATTTAATAGAGTTTTGATAAATATGGATGTCTACTAAATATAGCATCATCCTAACTTTGGTAGTGGATTTTGAATATCAATAATATAATGTTGGAAAAATGATGTCTTATAGCATATTAAGTTCACACTTAAGTACCCACATATACTTATTGACCTAGTGGTACAATGTGCAATCCACTCCTATATTGTGGTTGGGTGACTGTTTATTGAACGGGTGAAATTTGTATAGCCTAATGTTACAACAATTAAATTTTCTTGGTACAACAATTAAATTTTCTTGTACGGACTAATGTTAACCGTACAAATGACGATAATTTGTGGATTGACAAATTGGTATTATGGATGTGTCGTATGGATTTAGAATGGGTGTAATATGCAGAAACGTTTAATTGCTATTGTATGGAATTAAATCAACATTCCTATAATTAATTCAAGAATTGTATGGTTGTTGCAATTTTTTAATGTCTGTATAGATCAATAATTAGTGTACCGGTGTGAATTTCAAGTTGCACATCACAATTTTGGCTTCTTCTTTTCTTTTTCCTTGATTTCTTCTAAATTTTGCAGTGGAATAATATTTCACATACCGATAGAAAAAACAAATTTAGTTTGCAATGCCATATTTTTATTCTTATTGTTTTTGTTCTTCCAATCTGTAGTAGAATAATTCTTTCTTTCATGGAAATCTGTATGCTCAATGGCCAAAGGCCAGTTGTGGTCAATGACCAAACGATCAAAGAAAGTTTGGAAGGTTTGTGGTTGTGGCCAAGAGCCAACTAATATGCTGTCAAGAGCAACAAAATTTGACCAACAGTCTCACCCATACAAGCTAGGATCAGACTTCGCTCTGATACCAAATGTAGTGAACAGATTTGGTTCAAACTACACACATCCAAAATATTTGGAACATTATATAGAAATCCATCTGGATAAATAATCGAATAATAAATATATAAGTATATGAATAAGATGAATAAGATAGTCAGAGTGTGATTTCATTAATAGCCATTAATAAGATTACAACTAAAGGCCCCATTGTATATACCTAGGCAGAGTGCGCTTTCATTAATAGCCACATCTTTTCATTATGATATCATTAATTATTTGTTATTTATAATTTATATGTTTAAATATATATTTATATTATTTATGTTCATAACAATATGGATGTCTACTAAATATAGCATCATCCTAACATTGGTAGTGGAGTCTGAATATCAATAAACTAATGTTGGGAAAATGATGTCTTATATCATATGAAGTTCAGATTTAAGTACCCACATACACCTATTGACCTAGTGGTACGATGGTCATTCCACTCCTATGTTTTGTTCATGCATGACCTACCTGATCATGGTACAATCTATCTAGATTGTTCGTCCATGATGGACCATATTTATTGAATCCCCCCTACCTTATCCTACATGTGTGACCTCTTGGGAATATATATTTATTTGATAGGAACCTTAGATTCCTTCTCTTTATTGGTCTCTAACTCTTATTAGTTGTTGGTTTGGCTCACTTTGATCCTCAAGAAATGCATTTGGGGTACTTTCTAACATTATGGATTTGGTTGGGGTGAAAACCTCCCATTGGGTCCATAATCACATTGGACACTTCATTTTAGATCCACAATATATTGAATACATTTTGGGTTTCTATTAATTGAGTCAATATGAGTCAAGTCTCCTTAACCTTATTTGATGTCTTACAGAAAGTGTGTCATAGATTCTTCAAAGGATATTTCCTCTATGATTTGTACAATGCATAAGTGAGAGGCATTTTTGTCTTCAAAAAATATAGAAAATTATTCCATGATCTGCAGTAAAATGCCAAATTGTGTTGAATCACTATTCCATATGGATCGAACTCCTCAACAACTAACCTAATGTAGACCTATGCATTTAGGTCATTCCCTTGCCTATTTATACCTTTTAATTCTTGATTGTAAAGGTTCTTGTACTATTTTAGATTATCTTACTTCCTTGAAACCTTATTTTATAAGAACACACTTAGATTAGAAATACATATTGATATTCCACCTCCTCCATGTTGTAGGGATATTTGCACATGTTATCTCTACAACCTATATATGGACCCCTTATGGTAAAAGTTTCTCCAAAATTGAAGGCTCGATGATTTTTCCTATGGAATCTTTTTTATTATAGATCCATCCATACCTTGAACATTTCAATCCTACAAGCTCAAGGGAGATTCCATTACAACTAGTGGAAGGGAGGAATCATATTTTTTGATGGAAATAGGGTATCGTTACTTATGTTTATCATTGATACATATTTTATGATAACAGATCTAGTTTTTATTTACACACACACACACACACACACTTGTATTGAAGATCATGTCAAATCTTGTCTCACAATAAATTATAGTGGTGTGTGTAGGAGCATATGTGACATGGATCACTCTTAGAGACCTTCCACAACACTCTCCTTCATCCCAAGTAGATTCAACACCTAAACCAACAAATTGTAGGTGATTCCCTTCTATACTTCTCTTTACGATTTCTAGCTCAGTAAAGGAAATCATGATAAAATAATCATATTTTATTAGTTTGATTTCCTTTATTAATTTTATAGTAAAAACTAATATGAGACCTAATTTAAGTACCATGATAATATAAAACCATAGGTTAACACAATCAATATATAAAACCATAATTAAATTCATGGCCTTCAATCTCCCTTTGATTCCTTATTTCATGATCTCCCTAGGATTTCTTAGTTTATCCCTAAAACGAAGTGGTGACTCCACTCTCCTATTTTCACCCTTTTAGTTTTTTGTGTGTATTTGGGTGTCCTTCCATGCTTTCCATAACATTGTGTGTGGTATCATGAATCCATTTGTACACTACAATTTGGTGACTCCATCGGGGTGTTCACATCAACCCTTCCATCTTTTGAAAATTTTCCCTCCTACCATTCTATTTAAGATCTCACCTTGCAACTTCACCACAAGCTATGTTGTATCCTTATTTCATAGAGGGAATAAGGACACTCTTATTTTTATTTGAACCCTTATTCTATTAATTTTTTAAGTAATCTCCTCTCCTTACCTTTTCCCCTCCATGATGGAGGTTGTCTAGGTTAGGTGTAGTGAACCTTGATAGATACAATAGAGAATATAGCCTTAAACTTCGAAAATAAACTCTTAAATTCAAAATATACCAAAACATTTACCATGAACAATAGAATAATATAGAGATAATAACCCTTAAGGTAGGATAACACCATCAATTACTCGTTATAGAGGAAATCACTCCAAAATCCATGCTTGCTAAAAGATAATATATCCGTCACCTATCCAATAAATTGATACTCATATGTATTTATCATGAGTATTCCTAGGGGTCCATTCCAACTATTCCTTATTATTATATTATTTCCTTTTAATTATATAGTGGGCCTATTCCATTATTATGGTCACATTCAATTAATTATCCCATTGGGTACCTCTCTATTGACCCCATATTATCCTACCCGTGTACATTACATTATCACCATTAGGATGTTGGAATATATATCCACTTATGAGCCTCCCTTCCATCCTCATCATTTTGCATGCATCCTTGATTCCAAGCCAAATTTATATTAAGGTATTGACCTTAATGATGCCAAATGTTTCCTATTAACCTTCTTTATCAATGTGATTATCATCACTTTGTTGAGAAAAGTAGGTGAGAATCCCCTAGCGCCTCATAAAAAAGAGAAGGTTCTCACTCCCCACTTTAGGATGGAAATCTCATAGGCATGTCTATCTACACCACCCCCCTACACCCACTAAAGTGGACCCTCTTCCCTTCAAAATCTTATCTGTTTCCTCTACCATCTATCTAAGTTCCAAAAAAATATCAAAT
>ML811457.1:23211-33585 GCA_009831015.1 Picea engelmannii
ACTCTTTAAGAAGTCAAAGGAGTAGAAGTGCAAGGAGTGCAAAGGAAGACTCTGTTTGGAGTTCAGAAAAAGACACTTACAGAGTTACTGAATACTCTGTAGGCTCAGCAAGGTGTGCTTGAGCAGAAGTTTTCATGAGGGCACTTGCACCCCTTTAAGGAAGCAGAAGGGTTGAGACCCTTAGGAGACTGAGTAAATCGTAAAGCTCAGAAGAGATAACGTTTTCAGAAGCGAAGACGAGATCCCAAAGACCGGACTCACAAGAAGAGCAAAGGCCGAAGCCTTTTAACACTTAGAAAATCTTCTAAGTCGGAGGAGATCAAAAGCTCAAGAGGAGGAGTGACAACAACCGTCAGATCTGCTGTGGAAAGAGCTCTGGGCCGTCGAACTTCGCGTCTAGACAGGAGAGAAGTGCAGAGGAGAAGAACATATATGATCCATTGGATATGAGCATTGAGGACCGACAATCGTTGGATCCGAGGGTAAGTGCACGAAGGTTAAGTCCTTTGAAAGTGCGCAAGAGAGTGGACTTGCCAAAAGTCCGAAAGTGATTTGGGACCGTCCATCATCTGGAAGGACGCATGGTGGAAATCCATCAATTTCGGGTGAAAATGCTCCGGGAGGAACGAGCGCTCATAAGTTTGAAACTTCCGAAGCGCGAACCGTTGAAGAGCCGAAGGGGTCAAGGAACCGAAGAATGAATTTGAACAGTCAAATCCAGAATGGGCACGTGGCGAAGGATCATGAACTACGGGAGAATGCGAAGGACTAAGGTTTGAAATCGTTGAAGCCCGAACAACCGAAGCAACTAGGATTCGTCGATCCATGGGAGGACATGTGTCATTGGATGGCAGAGTCTTGGTAAAACGTTTGGAACAAAGCTGAGCGAGGGGAAATTGAAATCTGAAATTTCCGAAGGCCGAAGTCCCGAAGAGGACAATAATTGTTGATCTGGTTGGCAAGTGTCACCAAATCGTGTACTTTGGAGGATCAGGTACCGGGAAAATAGAGGAGAAGATAGGAGCAAATACCCGAGGCTCTGGGATATGCAACGATCCTAGCCCTCCATCGAGAAGGGACGCGTGGTGAGAGATCAATGTTTCGCTAACTCCCACATAGGGAAAGTGAAGAAAACGGAGTTGTGAAAATTCTTGAAACGCGAGATCGCGATTTGATCACAACCATTGGATCACGGAGAGTTGAGAGTCATCGATATGATACACAAGTATTTCGAGGATCGGGAGAGTCAAAGAGGGCTCGCATGAAATTACCCGATATGTGAAATCAAGAAACGCCTTTTGGGTTAGGCCGTGCTCACAGACAGTGGTCACGAGAGAGGAAGGGGCTAGTTAGAAAGGCAAACGCCCGTAGTGTAGTTTTCTCAAGAAGAGAATAGGCGTCGAAGGAATGAGCGTGCACAGGTTTTTCTCAAGCCCTGTGTCAGGGAACTAAAGGACCTGTGGATTTGATTTGTGGGATTCCAACATGGAATCGAAGAACCATTTCAGCTCAGATTGTTGAAGATCCTTATACCAGGAGGTCAGTGGACCCTGCCGAGGTAGGGGGTCTACATCAAGTGGTATTAGAGAACAGATTTTTAATTTCTGTAGCAGAGAGTAGATAAAGAAAATACTCTGATACCATCAAGTGGTATCAGAGCTATTTTTTTCTTGTAGACAACAGGCAAAAGAGGAAGAGAGATAAAGGAGATAGTCTGATATCATCAAAAGGTATCAGCGTTAACCATAGATTTCAGACAAAGGAAATAGAGAAGACACTCTGACTACATAAAGTAGTATCAAGAACTGAATTGTGTCTGCAGATTGTAGGTGAAAAGGTGAATAGAAGTGATCTTATGACATCAAATGGTATTAAAAAGGGGAGTTTGCCTGTAGAACAATGGGTAAAGGTAGAGAGATAGAGTATTGATGCTCTGTAAATATTCTTACAAGATGTGCAGTAAATGGTAGATAGCTAGGAGGGTTGAAGATAGAAAATATGGCTACTGAAGGCCATAAGTTTGGTCGAGGAATAGACCACAAGAAGAAGAGCAAGACATAAATTGACAAAGAGCTCAGGCAAATAAGAGAAAAGATGGAAAAGCTAGCATTGAAGATGCAGGAGGAGACAAAGACATGTTGGACATACGAATGGCCTTTGAAGAGGAAAGCAAAATGGCATGTTCGAAGGTTGTTGGCCATAAAACAACAAGAGTCAAGAAAGTGGCTAAGGTATGCTGAAAACCTCAGTGACACAGAGGAAGAAATGGTTTACATCTGTGAACCAAAAGTCGAAGAAACCCTCAATGATGAGGAAGGGAGATCAGTTACAGGTCTCATAAACTGCCAGGAGGGAAAAAGTGAACTTTCAAGTTGTTAGGTGGGCAATGGAAGGAGATCAGTGGATGATCTGATAGACTGCCAGGAGGGTAGTGAAGAAAGTTTAGGTTGCCAAGTGGGCAAGGGAGAAGAGATGAGGCTATGTGAGAGTCTCATGAACTCAGAGGAGAGTTCGGATCAACAAGGAGTGCTGATAGAGAAGGATCAGAAATACATTCTGATCATTGGAGGAATTGAGGTATTCCTGCCACATGGCCCAATTGAGGCCAGTGCATGTGTTGTAGATGCAATAGTAGAAGAAGGACAACCAACAGTGACTGTCGTAGAGGAAAAGGAGGAGTAGACACTGATGTTTGCCCCAACAGAAAAATAGGAGAATTCAGATGAATTTCTCACTCAATGGGAGCAAGAGTTGGATATGTTGGAGGATTGGTTGAAAAATCCAAAGCCAGTGGATGACTGCCATGATGAGACAATCATGTAGATTGCAAGAGAAGAGAATTCAACAGAATTGCTCAAAACTTTCAGCTCAAGAGCTGAACAGGAGATGACTTCAGCACGGGAGCTTGCAGCAGAAGAGGAAGCAAACAACATAGATTTTGTTGAGTTGTATGGGGAATTGGAATTCCAGGAGAGAAGGATAAATATGCAGAGTATACATACCCAACATGATAAGTTGGAGACACGTGGAGGAGCATACCAGCCTGGGGAGAAGCTAGAAGAAGTTGGAGTTGAACGAACACAAGAAGAGATGACATAAGTCAATCTGTTAGAGGAGGAAGTTGAGCAGCAACTCAGTGGGGAGACTGCAGAACTGGAGTCTACAACAGAGTGGCCAACTAGTGCCATAGGAGATGAAGATAACATGGAAGTTCAGATTGATTAGATTGGTAAAAAGGAGAAGGAGTACACATTTCAATGTACCCCAAAGATGGAGAAGGAAGAGCATTTAGAGGAATGGCTCAAAATTTTCATCCAAGGAGTTGAGCAAGAGATAACTGTAGAATGTGAACCTACAGCAGAGGAGGAAACAACATATAGCATAGATCTTGTTGATGTGTGTGAAGAGATGGAGGCCCTGGAGATAAGGGTAAAGATGCAAAAGAATCTTATCCAACAAGTTAGGTTGAAAATGTATGGAGAGAAGATGCAACAGAACATACTACAAAAGGAAAACTAACCATTAAAGGAGATGGATGAGGTGATTGAGGAGATGATAAAGTTGATGGTGAAATTGGCAAGGGAAGCTATCAACAGGGAAGGACATAACATAAGAAAACTTGCAGGAGCAGCAGGGCAAAGGAATCAACAATGAAAAGGAGCATATGAATAGATCCAAGAGAAAGTATGGGACCCTGGGGGATCTCATCAACATAGGAGAGGGAGCCATGAGTAGGGGCTTATGTTTTTCCCAGCTGTGGAGTATGATGCAAGAGCATCGTCAGCAAGCCCACGTGGAGGGATGAATCAACACCATCACACCCTTTTCAATTATTGGGAATCTGAAAATTGGCGTTTCCTGAAGATCCGTTTTGAACAGATGATTGAAAACTGAAGAAGAGTGAAATGCTTAGAAGCTGAATGAGTGCGAGTGATATGGGAGTTTCACTCCCAGACTTTAATGTAACAGAACTCAAGAACTTGTTAGTTGTTACCTCGATAGGAGAGGTAGTCGAAGGGAACCTTAGAGGACCTCTTGTATATGTAGATGCACAGTATGCCTGAAAGAGGCTGTCGCAAATTAGATAGGAGATTGCTGTAATTTAGTTATCATTTTTCATAGCTGTAGCCATTTTTCATTTGAATGAATATAATAGAGGAAAATTGGTCCAAATGCATAGTGTCGTTACTCTTTGCGAGTCTCTATTATTGTTGGTTTCATGAATGAATGATTTTCGTTTTGAGTATCTGAAACTGTGATATGTTGGTATAAGTTTCAATTGTTCCTCTTCGTTGAGTTCATGCAAGGTGTGCATATAGTCCGCAAGGAGTGTGTTGACAGAGTCTGTTTTGACTCATAAGATCAGAAGAGATAGCGGGAACTTTCCAATTTCCAGGAGTGCAAGGGGACTGCTTCAAGGTGTGCCCAATCACCCACAATAAATTAAGTCTTGTGTAAGAGTATGTTGCAAGGACTGCACAGACCCGAAATTCGACTAAGTGTCGAAGCGTCTCTTTAAGAAGTCAAAGGAGAAAAAGTGAAAGGAGTGAAAAGGAAGACTCTGTTTGGAATTCATAGAAAGACTCTTACGAAGTTACTGAATACTTTGTAGGCTCAACAATGTGTGCTTGAGCAGAAGTTGCCAGGAGGGCACTTACACCCCTTTAAGGACGCAGAAGGACCAAGACCCTTAGGAGACTGGGTAAATCGTAAAGCTCAGAAGAGATAACGTTTTCAGAAGCAAAGACGAGATCCCAGAGACTGGAATCACAAGAAGAGAAAAGGCTGAAGCCTTTGAACACTTAGAAAATCTTCTAAGTTGGAGGAGATCGAAAGCTCAGGAGGAGGAGCGACAACAACCGTTAGCTCTGTTATGGAAAGAGATCTGGACCGTCGAACTTCGCGCCTAGACTAAAGAGAAGTGTAGAGGAGATGAACAAATCTGATCCGTTGTATCTGAGCGTCGAGGACTGACAATCCTTGGATCCGAGGGTAAGTGCATGAAGGTTAAGTCCTTTGAAAGTGTGCAGGAGAGAGGACTTGCTAAAAGTCCCAAATTCCTAAAGTGATTTGGGACTATACATCATCTGGAAGGACGCATGGCAGAAATCCATCAGTTTCGGGTGAAAGTGCTCTGGGAGGAACGAGCCCTTAGAAGTTTGAAACTTTTGAAGCTCGAAGCGTCGAAGAGACGAAGGGGTCAAGGAACTGAAGAAGGAATCTGGACTGTCAGATCCAGAATGGGCACGTGGCAAAGGATCGTGAACTTTGGGAGAATGCGAAGGACGAAGGTTTGAAATCGTCGAAGCTCGAACAGTCGAAGCAGCTGGGAGTCGTCGATATGAGTAGAGACAGGCGAGTTCGGATATTCATGTTTGGATGGTCCCCTTCAATCTCCACGCCAGGGAGCTCTAAGAAGTGGATGGCGCCCACAGCCGAAGACGCCAGGCGCTGCATATATGCGATTTGGCCAGGAGAGATCGCCGTCATCCATTTGGGAATGATGAAGGTCACGAAGAAAGCATGGTTGAGTGTTAGCCGCTTTACAAACTCAACCAGTGGGATGAGATGGCCCATTCCATGCCACGGAAAGATTGCTACATGAAGCCTCTGGCTCTCCATTTTTGCCTTTCTGTCTTAATCCTACCAGCGAAAACACTACAATTATCTTCTGAAGGATTCCTTCAGTTAAGATGGGAGACTAATCAGAAACGCTACTTATAAACGGATTCTAGGCTCCCGACATGGATGCGCTTGAATTTTCTTCAGTTACTTGGGAAACAAGGCAATATTACTTCGGTATATTTGGGAAACAAGGCAACAGTACCTCCAACTCGTCCGTCCATGGCTGTCAATATCCAATCCACCCTGCCAGGCTATGTGTTGTGATGGGAGATATATAGATATGTCGTTGGCCCCACCCTATCCCAATTCATAATGGGAGCGGTCTATGCCTGTAGTGCCTACCAGGTTATTTGACATAATATTGCAATGGAAATGGAGTAGGCTAACTTGGGAGCAAACAGACCTGTTTACCCATTTTTTATCGAAAAAAAAGGGTCCTGAATCCAGTCAGATTTTTAAGGGTAGTTTGAATTTTGCAATCAAAGTTTCATGCATTTCAGAAACCTTACTTTAAGGGTTTTGCCTAATTTTAAACCAATCCAGATGTTCAAAAAATCACCAAAATTCTGAATTGGCCAGAAATTTGAAATCCCACTCATGTAAACCTGAAAAAGTAACTTGAGAAGAAAGATTGATCCAGAATTAATTACCATTTGATAATAAATAAAACAATTCCATATGATAATTGTAATAGAGTTCAATTTGATGATAATTATTGTAATTTTAATAGTAAAATTAATTTTAACAATCTTAAAAAATTCTTGTCAAATTAGTTAGGTTCACATGTGTACATCTATTGAAAATGGTCAAATGAATTTCCTTTTAATTAATTATAGATGGGATTTTAATTAAAGCTATATTCTTTGTGGTCACAATAGTCAAACACGTGTTCATTTATTGTAAATGGTCAAATGAACTTCCTTTTAAATAAATGGGTTTTTAATGAAACTATTTTATATGCTCATAAGATTCTTTGTCGTCACATGAAAGACTATGATTTCAATTATTATCTTCTTTGCATGATAAAAATATGGGATTTTATTCTTTGTGGTCACAATAGTCAAACACGTGTTAATTTATTGGAAATGGTAAAATGAACTTCCTTTTAATTATATTATAGATGGGTTTTTAATTAAACTATTTTATATGTTAGTAAGATTTTTTGTGGTCACAATAAATGAAAGATTATGATTTTAATTATTATCTTTTTTTATGATAAAATATGTCCTTTTATCATTAAAATGAGTGATTAAAGTGATTAGCATAATAATAACATTTTATTTTTATTTTATTACGTTTAGATTTTTTTATTATGCTTTTTGTTTTTTTAACTTTTTTATTAAGTTTAGGTTTTTTATTATGCTTTCTGTTTTCACTTTGCTTTGACTTTTTTTTACTGTTGATTTTTTACTAGGGCGCCCTCAACTTTTTCTTACCATATGTTCTTAGGTTTGTAGGTGGGGCGAGGCCGTAGGTAACTGGTGCCTGACCGGGGCACCTTTCTCTCCACCTTACCCATTGTGCGTGCCGCGCCGTGGGTAACTGGAGGCCTTCAACTCCACCTTTTTCCCAGCTTTGGGTGCAATTTTATCAACCTTTTGTGTTTTTGAACAGTGAGTGCGTGAGTTTTTACCAGAACAAGGATTGTTTACTACACGTATAGCATGTTTCTTCATAATGTAGAACAATAAATCAAAAAGATGAGAATAAGGAAATGAAGGGCCATCAGTTAGTGAAGGTATCAACGGTCTTGTGTGCTCTTAACTCAATGTCGTCTATGTACTTAGCCATGCCCATTATTGGGTGCATAATTGATGCAGGAGCATCGTCAACAAGCCCACGTGGAGGGAAGAATCAACACCATCACGCCCTTTTCAATTATTGAGAATCTAGAAATTTGCGTTTCCTGAAGATCTGTTTTGAACAGATGATTGAAAACTGAAGAAGAGATAAATGCTCAGAAGATGAATGAGCACAAGTGATCTGGGAGTTTCACTACCAGACTTTAATGTAACAGAACTCAAGAAGTTGTTAGTTGTTACTTCAATAGGAGAGGTAGTCGGAGGGAACCCTAGAGGCCTTTTTGTATATGTAGAGGCACAATATGCCTGAAAGAGGTTGTTGCAAATTAGATAGGAGATTGTTGTGATTTAGTTATAATTTTTCATAGTTGTAGCCATTTTTCATTTGAATGAATATAACAGAGGAAAATTGGTCCAAATGCATAGTGTTGTTACTCTTTGCGATTCTTAGTTATTGTTGGTTTCATGAATGAATGATTTTTGTTTCGAGTTTCTGAAACTGTGATATGTTGGTATAAGTTTCAATTGTTTCTATTTGTTGAGTTCATGCAAGGTGTGCATACAATTCGCAAGGAGTGCGTTGATAGAGTCTGTTTTGACTCATAAGCTCAGAAGAGATAGCGGGAA
This sequence comes from Picea engelmannii, assembly GCA_009831015.1. Classification (NCBI taxonomy): domain Eukaryota; kingdom Viridiplantae; phylum Streptophyta; class Pinopsida; order Pinales; family Pinaceae; genus Picea; species Picea engelmannii. Next base: position 31,266 of record ML811457.1, read on the forward strand.
CTTTCCAATTGCCAGGAGTGCAAGGGGACCACTGCAAGGTGTGCCTAGTCACCCGCAAGAAATTAAGTCTTGTATAAGAGTCTGTTGCAAGGATTGCACAAACCCGAAATTCGACTAAGTATCGAAGTGACTCTTTAAGAAGTCAAAGGAGTAGAAGTGCAAGGAGTGCAAAGGAAGACTCTGTTTGGAGTTCAGAAAAAGACACTTACAGAGTTACTGAATACTCTGTAGGCTCAGCAAGGTGTGCTTGAGAAGAAGTTTTCATGAGGGCACTTGCACCCCTTTAAGGAAGAAGAAGGGCCGAGACCCTTAGGAGACTGAGTAAATCGTAAACCTCAGAAGAGATAACGTTTTCAGAAGCGAAGACGAGATCCCAGAGATTGGACTCACAAGAAGAGCAAAGGCCGAAGCCTTTGAACACTTAGAAAATCTTCTAAGTCGGAGGAGATCGAAAGCTCAGGAGGAGGAGTGACAACAATCGTAAGATCTGCTGTGGAAAGAGATCTGGACCGTCGAACTTCGCGTCCAGACATGAGAGAAGTGCAGAGGAGAAGAAAATATCTGATCCGTTGGATCTGAGCATTGAGGACCGACAATCGTTGGATCCAAGGGTAAGTGCACGAAGGTGAATTCCTTTGAAAGTGCACAAGAGAGTGGACTTGCCAAAAGTCTGAAAGTGATTTGGGACCATCCATCATCTGGAAGGATGTATGGCGGAAATCCATCAATTTCGGGTGAAAATGCTCCGGGAGGAACGAGCGCTCATAAGTTTGAAACTTCCGAAGCGCAAAGCGTTGAAGAGCCAAAGGGGTCAAGGAACCGAAGAATGAATTTGGACAGTCAAATCCAGAATGGGCATGTGGCGAAGGATCGTGAACTACGGGAGAACACGAAGGAATAAGGTTTGAAATCGTCGAAGCCCGAACAACCGAAGCAACTAGGAGTCATTGATCCATGGGAGGACATGTGTCATTGGATCATAGAGTCTGGGTAAAACATTCGGAGCAAAGCCGAGCAAGGGGAAATTGAAATCTGAGATTTCCGAAGGCCGAAGTCCCGAAGAGGACGATAATTGTTGATTTGGTTGGACAAGTGTCACCAAATCGTGTACTTTGGAGGATCAGGTACTGGGAAAATAGAGGAGAAGATAGGAGCAAATACCCAAGGATCTGGGATCTGCAACAATCCTAGCCGTCCATCGAGAAGGGGCGCGTGGTGAGAGATCAACATTTCACTGACTCCCACATAGGGAAAGTGAAGAAAACGGAGTTGTGAAAATTCCTGAAACGCGAGATCGCGATTTGATCACAACCGTTCGATCACGGGGAGTTAAGAGTCGTCAATATGATACACAAGTATTTCGGGGATCGGGAGAGTCAAAGAGGGCTTGCATGAAATTACACGATATGTGAAATGACGCAACCCGCCCCTCACTGAGCGAGCCGCTCCACCAGGACCTTCTAATTCTCACGGGCCCGAAGAGTCAACGGCTCTCTTTCTCCCTCAGGAGTTCCTGTCACCCACAGAACACTATTCGGAAAATCTTCCCTTCGGAAATCGGGAGATCGGGTCTCGCGATATCGCGAACCTTGTGTGCATGATCTCGTGCAATTCAAATCCCCGAACCCCGAACTCCGACAACACGCCACCTGTCCTCCAATGAGTCTTGGGTCCCACGCTGCTACGTCTCCTTCGGGATTTCGTGGATCGCGAATCCACGATGCGAGAACTCTTGGGCGTCGAGAACCCCGATTTCCCGAACGCCGAAATCCCGAAGTACGATGACACCTGTCCTCCCCTCGCTCTCGAGGTCCCACTTCAGCCACGTCACCTTCTTTCTCGTGCGATCGGGGATCGCGGCATCGCGATTTTACCGGTCACCATTCACTTGCATCACAAAACTCCGAACCCCGATTCTCCGATGCCACGTGTCAACATCTCCTGGGGTGGCCTACTTCTGGACACCTGTCTTCCCCTCGTTCTATCGGGATTTCACGATTCGGGAGTTTGCGCTTCCTGATACACAAGGTCACAGACCTTGCCAAACCCCGAATCCCGACTCCTCAAGATCTTCCGCCACGTGTCTTCCTGGAGATCGACGACTCCAGTTGACTCGGGAAATCGTCGGTCGCGATTTCAAAGAGTATAAAACTCTTACCTCCGGGAACGCCGAACGCCGAACCCCGATCCAAAGGGATCCTGCGCCATGTGTCCTCGTCCAGATCAACGGTGCAGATTCATTCGGGGAATCGCGATTCGCGATTCTACGAGGGGTGAATCCTCGCCTTATCAATCCCCGAATGTCGATACCCCGAAGCCC
>ML811457.1:39958-51747 GCA_009831015.1 Picea engelmannii
AATAATTAATTACACAAGGAGGGTGCCTATATTCGTTTTCCCTCCTGGAAAGATGAAACTATCTAATCTACAACTAACCCTATCTACCAGCATTTAAAACTGTTAAATGCCTCCTTATCTACATTATATTACAAATGCGCTCAGCTTTGAATGCCTTTAGTAAATGGCGGCGCAACAATACCAAGGTGAAATTCAAAATCAAAAAAGGTTTGCTGGCTTGTCCAGCTGTCATCTTCTTTCTCCTCGCGCTGGCTCGCTTGGTAGGTGAGCGATGCTCCTGCATCATGAAATCAAGAAACGCCTTTTGGGTTAGGCCGTGCTCACAGACAGTGTTCATGAGAGAGGAAGGGGCTAGTTAGAAAGGCAGGCGCCCGTAGTGTAGTTTTCTCAAGAAGAGAATAGGCATCGAAGGAATGAGCGTGCACAGGTTTTTCTCAAGGCCTGCGTCAGGGAACTAAGGGACTTGTGGATTTGATTCGTGGGATTCCAACATGGAATCGAAGAACCATTTCAGCTTAGATTGTTGAAGATCCTTATACCAGGAGGTCAGTGAACATCAAGTGGTATCAGAGAACAAATTTTTAATTTCTGTAGCAGAGAGTAGATAAAGAAAATACTCTGATACCATCAAGTGGTATCAGAGTTGTTTTTTTCTTGTAGACAGCATGCAAAAGAGGAAGAGAGATAAAGGAGACAGTTTGATATCATCAAAAGGTATCAGCGTTAACCATAGATTTCAGACGAAGGAAATAGTGAAGACAATCTGACTACATAAAGTAGTATCAAGAACTGAATTATGTCTGCAGATTGTAGGTGAAAAGGTGAATAGAAGTGATCTGATGACATCAAATGGTATTAAAAAGGGGAGTTTGCCGGTAGAATAGCGGGTAAAGGTAGAGAGATAGAGTATTGATGCTCTGTAAATATTCTTACAAGATGTGCTGTAAATGGTAGATAGCTAGGAGGGCTGAAGACAGAAAATATGGCTACTAAAGGCCATAAGTTTGGTTGAGGAATAGACCAAAAGAAGAAGAGAAAGACATAAATTGACAAAGAGCTCAGGGAAATAAGAGAAAAGATGGAAAAGATAGCATTGAAGATGCAGTAGGAGACAAAGACATGTTGGACATACGAATGGCCTTTGAAGAGGAAAGCAAAATGGCCTGTCCGAAGGTTGTTGGCCATAAAACAACAAGAGTCGAGGAAGTGGCTGAGGTACGCTAAAAACCTCAGTGACACAGAGGAAGAGATGGGTTACATCTGTGAGCCAAAAGTCGAAGAAACCCTCACTGACGAGGAAGGGAGATCAGTTATAGGTCTCATAAATTGCCAGGAGGGAAAAAGTGAACTTTCAAGTTGCTAGGTGGGCAATGGAAGGAGATCAGTGGATGATCTCATAGACTGCCAGGAGGGCAGTGAAGAAATTTCAGGTTGCCAAGTGGGCAAGGGAGAAGAGATGAGGCTATGTGAGAGTCTCATGAACTCATCGGAGAGTTCGGATCAACAAGGAGTGCTGACAGAGAAGGATCAGAAATACATTCTGATCATTGGAGGAATTGAGGTATTCCTGCCACATGGCCCAGTTGAGTCCAGAGCATGTTTTGTAGATGCAACGGTAGAAGAAGGATAACCAATAGTGACTGTTGTAGAGGAAGAGGAGGAGTAGACACTGATGTCTTCCCCAACAGAAAAAGAGGAGAATTCAGATGAATTTCTCACTCAATGGGAGCACGAGTTGGATATGTTGGAGGATTGGTTGAAAAATCCAAAGCCAGTGGATGAATGCCATGATGAGACAATCATGTAGATTGCAGGGGAAGAGAATTCAACAGAATTGCTCAAAACTTTCAGCTCAGGAGTTGAACAGGAGATGACTTCAACACGGGAGCCTGCAACAAAAGAGGAAGCAAACAACATAGATTTTGTTGAGCTGTATGGGGAATTGGAATTCCAGGAGAGAAGGATAAATATGCAGAGTATACATACCCAACATGATAAGTTGGAGACGGGTGGAGGAGCATACCAGCCTGGGGAGCAGTTGGAGGAAGTTGGAGTTGAACCAACACAAGAAGAGATGACATAAGTCAATCTGTTAGAGGAGGAAGCTGAGAAACAACTCAGTGGGGAGACTGCAGAACTGGAGTCTACAACAGAGTGGCCAACTAGTGCCATAGGAGATGAAGATAACATGGAAGTTCAGATTGATTAGATTGGTAAAAAGGAGAAGGAGTACACATTTCAATGTACCCCAGAGATGGAGAAGGAAGAGCATTTAGAGGAATGGCTCAAAATTTTCATCCAAGGAGTTGAGCAAGAGATAACTATAGAATGTGAACCTACAGCAGAGGAGGAAACAACATATAGCATAGATCTTGTTGATCTATGTGAAGAGATGGAGGTCCTGGAGATAAGGGTAAAGATGCAAAAGAATCTTATCCAACAAGTTAGGTTGAAAATGTATGGAGAGAAGATGCAACAGAACATACTACAGAAGGAAAACTAACCAACAAAGGAGTTGGATGAGGTGATTGAGGAGATGATAAAGCTGATGGTGAAATTGGCAAGGGAAGCTATCAACAAAGAAGGACATAACATAAGAAAACCTGCAGGAGCGGCAGGGCAAAGGAATCAACAATGAAAAGGAGCAGATGAATAGCTCCAAGAGAAAGTATGAGACCCTGGGGGATCTCATCAACATGGCAGAGGGAGCTATGAGCAGGGGCTCATGTTTTTCCCAGCTGTGGAGTATGATGCAAGAGAATCGTTAGCAAGCCCACGTGGAGGGACGACTCAACACCATCATGCCCTTTTCAATTATTGTGAATCTGGAAATTGGCATTTCCTGAAGATCCGTTTTGAACAAATGATTGAAAACTGAAGAAGAGTGAAACGCTCAGAAGCTGAATGAGTGCGAGTGATATGGGAGTTTCACTTTGAGACTTTAATGTAACGAAACTCAAGAACTTGTTAGTTGTTACTTCGATAGGAGAGGTAGTCGAAGGGAACCCTAGAGGACCTCTTGTATATGTAGATGCAGAGTATGCCCGAAAGAGGCTGCCGCAAATTAGATAGGAGATTGCTGTGATTTAGTTATCATTTTTCATAGCTGTAGCCATTTTTCATTTGAATGAATATAATAGAGGAAAATTGGTCCAAATGCATAGTGTTGTTACTCTTTGCAAGTCTCTATTATTGTTGGTTTCATGAATGAATGATTTTCGTTTCGAGTATCTGAAACTGTGATATGTTGGTATAAGTTTCAATTGTTCCTCTTCGTTGAGTTCATGCAAGGTGTGCGTACAGTCCGTAAGGAGTGTGTTGGCAGAGTCTGTTTTGACTCATAAGATCAGAAGAGATAGCGGGAACTTTCCAATTGCCAGGAGTGCAAGGGGACTGCTGCAAGGTGTGCCCAGTCACCCACAATAAATTAAGTCTTGTGTAATAGTATGTTGCAAGGAATGCATAGACCCGAAATTCGACTAGGTGTCGAAGCGGCTCTTTAAGAAGTCAAAGGAGAAAAAGTGAAAGGAGTGCAAAGGAAGACTCTGTTTGGAGTTCATAGAAAGACACTTACGGAGTTACTGAATACTTTGTAGGCTCAACAACGTGTGCTTGAGAAGAAGTTGCCAAGAGGGCACTTACACCCCTTTAAGGATGTAGAAGGATCGAGACCCTTAGGAGACTGGGTAAATCGTAAAGCTCAGAAGAGATAACATTTTCAGAAGCAAAGATGAGATCCCAGAGACTGGAATCACAAGAAGAGAAAAGGCCGAAGCCTTTGAAGACTTAGAAAATCTTCTAAGTCGGAGGAGATTGAAAGCTCAGGAGGAGGAGCGACAACAACCGTTAGCTCTGTTATGGAAAGAGATCTGGATCGTCGAACTTCGCACCCAGACTAAAGAGAAGCGTAGAGGATATGAACGAATCTGATCCGTTGGATCTGAGCGTCAAGGACCGACAATCCTTGGATCCGAGGGTAAGTGCATGAGGGTTAAGTCCTTTGAAAGTGTGCAGGAGAGAGGACTTGCTAAAAGTCCCAAAGTCCTAAAGTGATTTGGGACCGTACATCATCTGGAAGGACGCGTGGCGGAAATCCATCAGTTTTGGGTGAAAGTGCTCTGGGAGGAACGAGCCCTTAGAAGTTTGAAACTTCTGAATCCCGAAGCATCGAAGAGACGAAGGGGTCAAGGAATCGAAGAAGGAATCTGGACTGTTAGATCCAGAATGGGCACGTGGCAAAGGATCGTGAACTTTGGGAGAATGCGAAGGACGAAGGTTTGAAATCGTCGAAGCCTGAACAATCGAAGCAACTGGGAGTCGTCGATCCAAGGGAGGACACGTGTCATTGGATCATAGACTTTCGAGTAAAACATTTGGAGGAAAGCCGAGCGAGGGGAAATTGAAATCTGAAATTTTCGAAGGCTGAAGTCCCGAAGCGTATGATAATCGTTGATCTGGTTGGGTAGGTGTCGCCAGATCGTGTACTTCGAAGGATAGGGTACCAGGAAAATAGAGGAGAAGACATGAGAAAATACTCGAGGAGTTGGGAGCTGCAATGATCCTAGTCGCCCATCGAGAAGGGACGTGTGGTGAGAAATCAACGTTTCGCTGACTCAAACATAAGGAAAGTGAAAAAACGGAGTTGTGAAAATTCCTAAAACGCGAGATCCTGATTTGATCACCACTGTTGAATCATGGGGAGTTGAGAGTCATTGATCTGATACACGAGTATTTCAGGGATTGGGAGAGTCAGAGTGGGCTCGCATGAAATTACCCGATACACGAAATCACAAAATACATTTTGGGTTAGGCCGTGGTCACAGACAGTGGTCACGAGAGAGGAAGGGGCTAGTCAGAAAGGCACGCACCCATAGTGTAGTTTTCTCAGGAAGAGAATTGGCGCCGAAAGAATGAGCGTGCACATGTTTTTCTCAAGGCCTGTGCCAGGGAACTAAAGGACCTATGGATTTGATTCGTGGGATTCCAACATGGAATCGAAGAGCCATTTCGGCTCAGATTGTTGAATATACTTAGAACAAGAGGTCAGTGGACCCTGCTGAGGTAGGGTGTCTGCATCAAGTGGTATCATAGCACAAATTTTTAATTTCTGTAGCAGAGAGTAGATAAAGAAAATACTCTGATACCATCAAGTGGTATCAGAGCTGTTTTTTTTCTTGTAGACAGCAGGCAAAAGAGGAAGAGAGATAAAGGAGATAGTCTGATATCATCAAAAGGTATCAGCGTTAATTTGTCCGTAGATTTCAGACGAAGGAAATAGAGAAGACAATCTGATTACATCAAGTAGTATCAAGAACTGAATTGTTTCTGCAGATTGTAGGTGAAAAGGTGAATAGAGGTGATTTGATGACATCAAATGGTATTAAAAAGGGGAGTTTGCCTATAGAACAACGATTAAAGGTAGAGAGACAGAGTACTGATGCTCTGTAAATATTGTTGCAAGATGTGCAACAAATGGTAGATAGCCAGGAGGGCTGAAGACAAAAAAGATGGCTACTGAAGGCCATAAGTTTGGTCGAGGAACAGACCACAAGAAGAAGATGAAGGAAGAAATTCACAAAGAGATCAAGGAAATAAGAGAAAAGATAGAAAATCTAGCATTGAAGATGCAGTAGGAGAGAAAGACACATTGGACATATGAATGGCCTTTGAAGAGGAAATCAAAATGGCCTGATCGAAGGTTGTTGGCCAGAAAACAACAACAAAAGTTGAGGAAGTGGCTGAGGTATGCTGAAAACCTTAGTGACACAGAGGAAGAGTTGGTTTGCATCAATGATGAGGAAGGGAGATTAGTTATAGGTCTCATAAACTTCGAGGAGGGCAGAAGTGAACTTTCAAGTTGCCAGGTGTGCAATGGAAGGAGATCAGTGGATGATCTCATAGACTGCCAGGAGGGCAGTGAAGAAAGTTTAGGTTGCCAGGTGGGTAAGGGATAAGAGATGAGGCTATGTGAGAGTCTCATGAACTCAAAGGAGAGTTCAAATCAATAAGGAGTACTGACAGAGGAGGATCAGAAATACATTCTGATCATTGGAGGAATTGAGGTATTCCTTCCACATGGCCCAGTTGAGGCCAGAGCATGTGTTGCAGATGCAACAACAGAAGGGCAACCAACAGTGACTGTCATAGAGGAAGAGGAGGAGCAGACACTGATGTTTTCCCCAACAGAAAAAGAGGAGAATTCAGATGAATTGCTCACTCAATGGGAGCAAGAGTTGGATATGTTGGAGGATTGGTTGAACAATCCAGAGCTAGTAGATGGTTGCCATGAGAAGAGAGTCATGTAGATTGCAGGAGAAGAACATTCAGTAGAATTGTTCAAAAATTTCAGCCCGAGAGTTGAACAAGAGATGACTACAGCACTGGAGCCTGCAGCAGAAGAGGAAACAAACAACATAGATTTTGTTGAGCTGTATGAGGAATTGGAATTCCATGAGAGAAGGATAATATGCAGAGTAGACATACCCAACAGGATAAGTTGGAGACAGGTGGAGGAGCATACCATCCTAGGGAGCAGTTGGAGGAATTTGGAGTTGAACCAACACAAGAAAAGATGACATAAGTTAATCTGTCAGAGGAGGCAACTGAGCAGCAACTTAGTGGGGAGACTCCAGAACTGGAGTCTGCAATAGAGTGGCCAACTAGTGCCATAGGAGATGAAGATAACATGGAAGTTTAGATTGATCAAATTGGTAGAAAGGAGAAGGAGTACACATTTCAATGTACCCCATAGATGGAGAAGGAAGAGATTTCAGAGGAATGGCTAAAAATTTTCATCCAAGGGGTTGAGAAAGAGATAATTGTAGAATGTGAACCTACAGTAGAGGAGGAAACAACATATAGCATAGATCTTGTTGATCTGTGTGAAGAGATGGAGGCCTTGGAGAGAAGGGTAAAGATGCAAAAGCATCTTATCCAATAAGTCAAGTTGGAAATTTATGGAGAGAAGATGCAACCGAACATACTGCAGAAGGATAACCAACCAGCAGAGGAGTTGGACGAGGTGATTGAGGAGATGATAAAGATGATGGTGAAATCGGCAAGGGAATTTGTCATCAGAGAAGGACAGAACAAAATAAAACCTGCAGGAGCAACAGGGCAAAGGAAACAACAAGGAAAATGAGCAGATGAACAACTCCAAGAGAAAGTATGGGACCCTAGGGGATCTCATCAACATGGTAGAGGGAGCCATGAGCAGGAGCTCATGTTTTTCCCAGCTGTGGAGTATGATGCAGGAGCATCGTCAGCAAGCCCACATGGAGGGACGACTCAACACCACCGCGCCCTTTTCAATTATTGGGAATCTGGAAATTGGCGTTTCCTGAAGATCCGTTTTGAATGGATGATTGAAAACTGAAGAAGAGCAAAATGCTCAGAAGATGAATGAGCGCCAGTGATCTGGGAGTTTCACTCCCAGAATTTAATGTAACAGAACTCAAGAAGTTGTTAGCTATTACTTCGATAGGAGAGGTAGTCAGAGGTAACCCTAGAGGACCTCTTGTATATGTAGATGCACAGTATGCCCGAAAGAGACCGTTGCAAATTAGATAGGAGATTGTTGTGATTTAGTTATCATTTTTCATTGTTGTAGCCATTTAATGAATATAACAGGGGAAAATTGGTCCAAATGCATATTATTGTTACTGTTTGCGATTCTCTGTTATTGTTGGTTTCATGAATGAATGATTTTCGTTTCAAGTATCTGAAAGTGTGATATGTTGGTATAAGTTTCAATTGTTTCTCTTCGTTGAGTTCATGCAAGGTGTGCATACAGTCTGCAAGGAGTGCCTTGACAGAATTTGTTTTGACTCATAAGCTCATAAGAGATAGAGGGAAATTTCCAATTGCCAAGAGTGCAAGGGGACTACTGCAAGGTGTGCCCAATCACCCACAAGAAATTAAGTCTTGCGTAAGAGTCCGTTGCAAGGACTGCGCATACCCGAAATTTGACTAAGTGTCGAAGCAACTTGACTCTTTAAGAAGTCAAAGGAGTAGAAGTGTAAGGAGTGCAAAGGAAGACTCTGTTTGGAGTTCATAGAAAGACACTTACGGAGTTATTGAATACTCTGTAGGCTCAGCAAGGTGTGCTTGAGCAAAAGTTGCCAGGAGGGCACTTACACCCTTTTAAGGATGCAAAAGGGCTGAGGCCCTTATGAGACTGAGTAAATTGTAAAGCTCAGAAGAGATAACGTTTTCAAAAGAGAAGACGAGATCCCAGAGACCAGACTCACAAGAAGTGAAAAGGACGAAGCCTTTGAACACTTAGAAAATCTTCTAAGTTGGAGGAGATCGAAAGCTCAGGAGGAGGAGCGACAACAACCATTAGATTTGCTGTGGAAAGAGAGTTGGACCATCGAAATTTGCATCCAAACAGGAGAGAAGAGAAGAGGAGAAGAACATATATGATCCATTGGATCTTAGCGTCGAGGACTGATAGTCGTTGGATCCGAGGGTAAGTGCACGAAGGTTAAGTCCTTTGAAAGTGCACAGGAGAGCAGACTTGCTAAAAGTCTCGAAGTTCCGAAATGATTTAGGACCGTCCATCATCTGGAAGGACGCGTGGCGGAAATCCATCAGTTTTGGGTGAAAGTGCTCTGGAAGGAACGAGCGCTCAAAAGTTTGAAACTTCCGAAGCCCGAAGCCCCGAAGAGCGAAGGGGTCAAGGAACTGAATAAGGAATTTGAACCGTCAGATCCAGAATGGGCACGTGGCGAAGGATTGTGAAATCCGAGATAATGTGAAGGACGAAGGTTTGAAATTGCATAATCCTGAATAGCCGAAGCAACTGGGAGTCATCAATCCAGGGAGGACTTGTGTCATTGGATCACAGACTCCGGGTAAAACGTTCGGAGAAAAGCCGAGCGAGGGGAAATTGAAATATGAGATTTTCGAAGGTCGAAGTCCCGAAGTGGACAATAACCGTTGATTTGGTTGGACAAGTGTCGATGGATCGTGTACTTCAGAGGACCAGGTACCAGGAAAATAGAGGAGAAGACAGGAGCAAATACTCGAGGATCCTAGCCGTCCATCGAGAAGGGACGCATGGTGAGAGATCAACGTTTTTCTGACTCACACATAGGGAAAGTGAAAAAATGGAGTTGTGAAAATTCTTGAAACGCGAGATTGCTATTTGATCACAACCGTTGGAGCACGGGGATTTGAGAGTCGTCGATCTGATACATGATTATTTTGGGGATCAGGAGAGTCGAAGTGGACTCGCATGAAATTAATCGATACCCAAAATCACGAAACGCCTTTTGGATTAGGCCGTGGTCACAGACAGTGGTCACGAGAGAGGAAGGGGATAGTTAGAAAGGCATGCACCCGTAGTGTAGTTTTCTCAGGAAGAGAATTAGCGCTGAAGGAATGAGCGTGCACATGTTTTTCTCAAGGCCTACGCCAAGGAACTAAAAGGCCTGTGGATTTGATTCGTGGGATTCCAGTAGGGAATTGAAGAGCCATTTCGTCTCAAATTGTTGAAGATCCTTAGATCGGGAGGTCAGTGGACACCTTACATGAACTCAACAAAGAGAAGCAATTGAAACTTTTACCAACATATCACAGTTTCAGATATTCGAAACGAAAATCATTCATTCATGAAACCAACAATAACAGAGAATCACAAAGAATAACAACACTATGCATTTGGACCAATTTTCCCTTGTTATATTCATTCAAATGAAAAATGGCTACAGCTATGAAAAATAATAACTAAATCAAAACAATCTCCTATCTAATTTGCAGCAGCCTCTTTCGGGCATACTGTGCATCTACATATACAAGAGGTCCTCTAGGGTTCCCTCCGACTACCTCTCCTATCGAAGTAACAACTAACAACTTCTTGAGTTCCATTACATTAAAGTCTGGGAATGAAACTCCTAGATCACCTGCGCTCAGTCAGCTTCTGAGCGTTTCGTTCTTCTTCAATTTTCAATCATCCATTCAAAACGGATCTTCAAGAAACGCCAATTTCCAAATTCCCAATAATTGAAAAGGGCGCGATGGTGTTGAGTCGTCCCTCCACGTGGGCTTGTTGACGATGCTCCTGCATCATACCCCCTACGTTTAGGTTTTTTATTATGCTTTCGGTTTTTCACTTTGCTTTGACTTTTTTTTACTGTCAATTTTTTACCAGGGTGCCCTCAGCTTTTGCTTACCAGATGTTCTTAGGTTTGTGGGTTGGGCGGGGCTGTAGGTAACTGGTGCCTAACTGGGGCACCTTTCTCTCCACCTTACCCACTGTGCATGCCACGCCGTGGGTAACTGGAGGCCTTCAACTCCACCTTTTTACCAGCTTTGGGTGCAATTTTATTAGCCTTCTGTGTTTTTTAACAGTGAGTGCGTGAGTTTTTACCAGAACAAGGATTGTTTACTACACGTATAGCATGTTTCTTCATAATGTAGAACAATAAATCAAATAGATGAGAAGAAGGAAATGAAGGGACATCAGTTAGCGAAGGTATTAGCGGTCTTGTGTGCTCTTAACTCAATGTCGTCTATGTACTTAGCCATGCCCATTATTGGGTTCATAATGCTTGGAGTGGGAATCTCTTTGCAAATACGGTAGGCTTCCGTTTACAGAGTAATTTTAAGTTTGAAATCAAATGCCTCGAGCCTAGAGAGTTTTTAGTTTCAATTTGAATGGATGGGTTTACAAAGTCTTTTGTTTCAATTAGGTGTTTACAACAGTAAAAATATCTCTAGATTATGAATTTTATGTTTGAAATTTTTCCAAGAAGAACTGTATTTGAGCATTGCTTTCAATTAACCACTTGCAAATCCAAAATGCTAAGGAGAAGATTACACAAGATTACTACTAAATATTGTATATTAAAAGAAATTCTCACTTGTGCAGGGTTGGGAAAGTGTTCGTGTTAACATGGAGAGCATGAAATTTACAAACCATAACTTGAATTGTTGTGGGTTTGTGTAATTTGAAACTTATAAATTTAATTGGGTTTGGGTTTGTGGATTGTTAGGGTTTAAATTACGGAGATATATTCGTTAGGGTTTGTAACTGTTATCACACAGTTTGTAGGAGGGGTTTAAGTAGGCTTGAGTCAAGGCTTTAAAACCGGCGTAACAGGAGCTTCCCCACCCACTGTCACCTCGATGGGGGGCTCTTTCTATTTAGGAGGGCTATTCCAAGGGAGACGTCCCTAAGAAATCTGGTTAACGAAGGGCTAAAGGGTAATGGATCAAGTCAAAGAAGTTCCCTTTCACAGATTGCTGCCCAAGTGAGATAGTCAAGGAGAAAGATCCATTGAAGATGCACCTGTTTGCAAGACAAGACAAATGACTAGAATATGTGCTTGCAGTGGGTTAGTACTTCAAGATATAAATGACTATCTTTATTATATATATGAGCAAATGATCAAATGCTATTATTGACGAAGTCAATGATGGCTAAGCAAAGATTAATAACTTATATCACTTCTTCAACAAAGCATAAGAGATAATAAGCATCCAATGTTCACAATTAAAACCTTGTATTAACTCACAATGCAATAACTATCTTAAATTTACTCACACATATAATGTTGTTGCGTCACCTATATTGTTGCTGTAGTAGGTGTGACGTCAGCCTTAATCAATAAGTCAAAAGAGAGACAAAGAGCTCAACGTTTTAGCATAATCAAGAGATATAAAGATGTGACGTCACCTATACAAATTCTGTTGTAGGTTCTAGGGTTAGCTAGCCAAGGAGTGACGTTTTTTGACAAATTCAACCAACGAAAGTGCAATAAAACTCCACGGCTATAATAAGATGA
>ML811457.1:54449-66653 GCA_009831015.1 Picea engelmannii
CGATGGCTCTGCAAACCCCCCTTGGTGGCTAACCAAAACCCATGAATACCAACTTGCTAAGCTACCCCATCAATCACCCCAACAGTGGTCAATAGGATTAGTGTAAGATCCAAGCAGTCATCCGAAATGAAAGGAACCTAATACATACATAAGAAGGTTATAATGATCAAATATGACACATACCATGATACCTCGGACCAATTACCTCATGGAGCAAGAGTCCTTTCTGATGCAAGTCCAAGCCGATAGTGATGGAGGTTGGTATTGCTGACAGGACAAAGCTGGCTGAGAAAAAGAAAGATGGGCCCTCCAGGGCCATGCTCAAGTCGCTCCTGCTCTCGGTACTCCATGTCTAGGACCATGTGGGCCTCGAGACATGATCTCCTAGTTATCCCTAGATATCGGGGATAACAATAACCATTATGGTTAAGGGGAGCCATGTGTTGTCCAACAACATTCTAAGCACTAACTTCTTAGCCATAATGACCTTCACCTTCACGATGTCCCGATCAAGAAACATAATTTTTTTGCAGTCGACTCAAACAGAAAGATAAAAAGGCTAGGTTCCTCGAGTTCTGAATTCTTTCCATTACAAATTTCAACATTGCGAATTTCTGATTGCAGGTCAACGCATGAGCGACTTTCCTACAGAGTGCCTTCACGCAAAATATGAATCCAAACCTAATTCTATTGCAAGGGATGGAAATATGAATCCAAACCTAATTCTATTGCAAGAGATGGAAATAATTAAAAGATTAAATTAAATGAGAGAACTATGTAAAAAGGAGGATTTATTTAAATTTAATCAAGCGCAGAGACAAGTTTATTCTTCTTCGATTAGAGTTTAGAAGCAACGGGAAAAATATTCCCAAATTTTAACAGATCAAAGGAAGAAACGATTCCAAAATTTTTTTAACAGAGCAAAAGGAAGATCTTACCTCTTAGCCATGCTCTGCTTGATCTCAGAAACATTCTCCTTCCCTTACTGCAAATCCATTCCGCCTCCACTAAAAAACACTATGCATGCTCCAGCTGTAAGTATATGATCTTGTGGTGTTTGCAAAAAGTGGACACATTACAACCTGAAAATCCATAACAACATGGCCATAACAACATGGTAGAGAAGCATGGGAGTAACAACATGTCCATGGCCATAACAACATGGTAGAGAAGCACGGGAGTAACAATAAAATGGAAGCACGCACTGGTAATAGTAAATACGCATGATTATATTGTATATAAATGATTATAATATAGTAAAAAGCATCTCAATAAAAAAGACAGTAAAAAATTAAAAAAACCAAAGCATAGTAATTTTTTTTTGATGTAGTAAAGTATCTAAATCTTATGTTAATCACTTAATTTTTCATTTTAATGATGAACACACATTTTTTTTTATTGGAAGGAAGTTAATGCTTGAAATTACAACTTTTAATTTATTGTGACTACTAAGAATATTAGGCGCATATGAAATAGTGTACATTTAAAAGCCCATATATAATTAAAAGGCCATTAATTCTAGCCATTTTCAATAGGTATACCCCTATGCACATAACTATGGGCCTAATAATGATGAATTTTCCAATTGCACTAAGAGATTAGTGTTATCTTGGTTTTTTTTTCCAATACTTCATAAAGCCCTTGTTGTGAACTTGGTTTACAAGGGTTCACAAAAACAAGTCTTAACCAATTATGTTTATTATATCTTGTGCGAACACTATATTCTTTCCTTGATCATGTTTGATTTTTTAATGAAGATTACATTTTAATATTTAACCAACTTTTTAGCCTACCTTTCTTTTGGTTTAGTCTTCACATCTTCTGAGTAGTGCATTATTGTGCAAATGTCTCTTTAGCACAATGCTTCCTCATAAAGAAGTTTCTTTGGATCAGGATGAATTCCCTTTTGCTGCCATTGTTCACGAACTGATAAACACTCTCAAAAATATCCTACGGCGTTAGTTTAGGGTTCCCACCTATACTTTCTTTCTATATTCCCCAAATATAGCAAGAAAATACAAGGTGAATTGGTAGACTCGTGGATCTGTAGTGTAATTGCATATTTCAAGATTTGTCAAAAGATGAATGGAGAGAAACGTTTGCTTCTTGCATGCAACCATGTATAAGGGAACAAGCTTGGTAGTAGTCACATATCTACTTATCGATATCAACAATGAACTCAATGAAGATATTGCAACCTAATCTCAACCTAGGTACATCACTACTCAAATCCCCAAGACAACATTTTTATGCTCCTGGCATAGATGATTTTAGGGGTGAAATTTTGCTCATGGGCGAAATTAAGGGGCCTCCAATTTTTTATTGGGAGATTTTTTTGTATTAGAGTGATTTTTTTAAACTTATATCATTAGCCTGTAATTTATTTTAGGGGAAAAATTATGTACATGGTTAGCTCATGTTTTTACGAGGGATAGAGGAAAAAAAATTATATTTCGCCCCTGAAATTTGGAGGGACAAGCTTCCATTATCCAAATTTCTAGAAGTATGGGAATTTCTGATAGCTTCTTCGCCCTGCCATTTGGTAAAATCGGGGTTTATGGTTTAATTCGCCCTGATTTTGTGGTATGGGCACTAGGTAGCTACAATATTCCCTTTTCCCGATTTCCAAAGAACAAGGGGATTTCTGAGAGCATTTTGGCCCTCCCACCTGGTATAAATTGTATGGGATCTACCCATATATGCATTGGGTTTAAATCAGATCTTTGTTACTTCTCTGGTTGAAGGTTTGTGAGAACTAAAAAGTCTAGTGAGTGAAAGGTTATTCTTTATACCATCCCGAAAAACTCTAATTCCATTTCATATCTCAAATCTTCATGCTTATTTCCCCTCGATGGAATGAAAAAAAGAGCAAGAGATGCCAGTGCTGGAGCTGTTGGTGGAGCCGCCTATTCAGAGCAACACAGATTAGAATTTGTTACGGTTATCCCAACCTTCTCAGAGGGTGTTGCACGAGGCTTTGGCGGTGAATAATTACTAGGTTTTCTGTTCATCTTGATAGGTATTTACCCGGTCCTTCATCTCAGTGTGTTTCCTCATAGCAAAGAATTATGAATCATATTGGTAAAATTAGAACAATGCTTTGTTTTGTAACTTGACAATTAGTTCATGGATTTAATATTCTAAAATCTCAAAGGTTTGGTTTAAAGGAAACTTGCACTTATTATGTATCTTTTTGAATGCTTTATCTCAAAAGGAAATCACTTACAGAACTTAGAAATTCAATGTATTTAATCAAACAATGATACCTTTGAATGAAATTTATGCAATTGATCTGGAGCCCTATGTTAAAATATTGTGTAACTGCAAAGAATATTCTTATCCCCTTTTGTGGATAAAGATAAAATATATTTATTATTGATTAGATCAATCCCAATATATTTATTATTGATTAGATCAATCCCCTTTTGTGGATTGATCATGTTGGGTATTGTAAATGACCAAATCCCCTTTTGCGGATTGGTCAAACCCTAATTGTAATAGGCTAAATAAGAAGTCGGCCCCAAAATATATTAAAGAGACCCCAGAATATACTAAATGTGGTTATAACCACCCAGAAGAAGAAGTCGGCCCTGCCAGTGAAGAGACACTTCAACACGTGCCAGAATTGTATAAATAAGAGAGGCCGACACCTCATTTAGACACACACACACACACAACTCACTCATCTAGTGCGCAAGTATTGAAGGAAGCTGCAGTTACCAGTTATCGGAAGAAGGAAGAGAGAGAGAGGCACATCCTTTGAAGAGGAATTTCTGTGTTGTTTGGTTCATTATCTTGGCATTGTATTGGCTTTCTATATTAAGGAAGTTTTGCTGGGTTTTCTTCCCCTTTAGGGTTTCCCAGGATAAATGCTTGTGTACTCTTGTGATTGTGTTTCTCTCAGTGATCCTGTCTATGCTATTGTTATCTAGTAAATAGAAAGGTAATCTAATAATAGCTTAAACTTTAACATGATATCAGAGCTAAGTTGAAGAGATCATCTTTCACGGGAAAAAGAAAAAGCATCATTGTTGTTGTACATGAAAATTAGGGTTTTTTATTAAAGAAGGTTTTCAGCCTCAAATCCATCTAGAAAGGTGCGCCCTACCTCAAGGAACATTTTGGCATCCTTAGCGCACTTTTTCAGTGGCTAGATCTCCCAGAAAGTGAAACCCTAGTTTTCACAAAGTACCAGAAAACCAGAAGTACCAGTGTACTAGAAGTACCAGAAAACCAGAAGTACCAGAAAACTAGAAGCACCAGTCCAGAAATCCACAGATGAAGTTTGGAGGGGTAAAAGTTGGATTTTTTGAAATCTAAACACACCAGGCTACTCGCCTCAGTCCAACGCATCTTTTGGTGAGTTCAGTTTTTAGATCCAAGTAATTTGATTTTTTTATTATTTCTATAGCTCGGAGGGCTAGGGTTTCTTCTACAAGAAAGAATGACTACCAGCATGAGGGTAGAAGATAGGCTGGAATGATCCAGAAACTTCAGATCTTGGAAGCATAGGTTGCATATGATTCTAGACAAGAATAATCTCCTACAACATGTTATAGTGGGTGTACCAGAACCAGATGAAGAAGAGCAAAATACCAAGCATAAGAAGAATGAAAATAAAGAAAAGAGAATCGTGTCAGATTCAGTAAAAGATCACTTGATCCCTCATATATCCAAACTACAGAAAGCAAAGACATTAGCCAGAATCTTACCTTAAGAAATCAACTTCGTAATATGAAGATGGACAACTCAGAAACTGTCACATCCTATCTTATGAGAGTTTCTCAGATCAGAGATCATCTTGCATCTATTGTAGATGTCATTAGTGACAAAGAACTTGTAACCACAACCCTAAATGGGTTTCCAACATTTTGGATTCCTTTTGTACAAGGAGTGTGTGCAAGAAGAAAGTTACCCAAGTTTGATAAGTTATGGGCAGATTGCACACACGAAGAATCTAGACTTGCAGACCAACATAAGAGATTAATTTTTGATGAAGAGGAAGCTCTTACAGCTCAAAAGAACAAACTAAGTTCCTTCAGGAAGAACAATAAAGAAGCTAACTCTGTAAGAGTTCCAGACAAGAAGAAATATGTTTCAAAGATTAGATGCTACAACTGTAAAAGGTTGGGACACTTTTCTTATGACTGTCCTCAAGGAAAAGGGAAAAGAAAGTATCGAGCACATGTGGCAGAGGAAGAGGAATCTCCTCCCTCAAAGAAAGCTTCATCAGAAATTAAGGATTATGTACTTTAAGTTGAAGATACTTGATCTGAAGAAAGATAGCAAATGGTAGAGTCCGTGAAGCCTCCCCACACAAAAACAAAAGATAAGTATTCATGTTTATTTTTAGTATCTTGTTTACTTTAATACTTTATCATTACAAGTTAGTTTTTGTGAGAATTTTAATTAACCTTGTTTTATTTCAGTGTCTATGTAGACTTATGAAGGAAGTATCAAAGAAGAGGATGAAGAAAGAGATAACATATTTATTTCATGTATGATCACTCATGAGAGTGACAAAGAAAGCATACTGTAAGTAAGTTTACAAGTCTCGGAAGAAAGAACTTATGTCGCAATTTGCAGAAGTTAGACAACACGAGAAGGACGTATGATATGGTGATAGCCAATGAAGACTAGACAATATCCAATATTTATATAGAAGCAGGAGGCTCCTAAAGATGCAGAACAAAAATATTCAAGATGAAGAAAAAGATGGATACTCAGATATAATGGATGAGATGCAGGTAACTACAGGTTGCTCTAGTACCATTCTTATAGATGTAGAGGGAGCAGGTTGATCCAGTATGAAGACAGAAAGAAAGAAATATTCGAACTCAAGAAGGCACCCAGGATATTACAGAAGAAAACTTCAAGGATGATGATTAGAAGATATTAGTTTGGTGCAAGAGGGATCCATGCCTCCGAGTTCGAAATGAAGGATCATGATTTGATGTAGTTAGAAAAAGAAGATGGATGGTGCCCAACAGATGGGTAGCTTGGTATTATACCATGGAAATATTTTGGACCACAAGAGATTTTTTCAGATCCCATAGCTGGACCTTCGTAGAGAAGGAGAAAGAGAAAAGACCTTCATAGAGAAGGAAAGAGAAATCCCACAGGTAGACCTTCATAGAGAAGGAAAAAGAGAAGAGACCTTCGTAGAGAAGGGGAATGAGAAATTTGCCAAGGATTGAGTATCCTAGAACACAAACCTTGACCATGTGGAATGGTTAGTTGGCTCTTGAGGTTTGTGTCATGATCCTGCGTGGATCATGGAAAGGGAGTCTAGTCTTGCCCATGATAGCATATTAGTTTCTCTAGTTCATGTGGGATGACTAGGAGTGAAGCTATGGTAGTAGTCCTCCCTAGTGGATGGGTGAGATAGATGAATACAAGAGAAGGGAGAACATAAAAGGAATGGAAAAACTCATAGGACATCTTCTGTGTGAAGATAAGATATTTTATGTGTGAATATAAGAAATAAGTATCTTCTGCGTGAAGACGAAATAAAGAAAGAGTATCTTTTGTGCGAAGATAAAGAGAACAAAAATTCTGATGATTTATAGATATGCCAATCAGTGATCATGATGCCAGATGACCAAGTGGATTATATTGATGCCTCCAGTTATTCAGTTAATGATGATTACCCAGTTGATGATGTTGCCCAGTTGATGATGTTATCTAGTGGATGCTGCTACCTAGTTGATGTCGACATCTAGTGACTTGTCAAAAGATAAAAAATATCCTTCTTGTTAAGAGGGAGTGTTAAAATATTTTGTAACTGCAAAGAATATTCTTATCCCCTTTTGTGGATAAAGATAAAATATATTTATTATTGATTAGATCAATCCCCTTTTGTGGATTGATCATGTCGGGTATTGTAAATGACCAAATCCCCTTTTGCAGATTGGTCAAACCCTAATTGTAATAGGCTAAATAAGAATTCAGCCCCAAAATATATTAAAGAGGCCCCATAATATATTAAAGGTGGTTATAACCACCCAGAAAAAGAAGTCGGCCCTGTCAGTGAAGAGACACTTCCACACGTGCCAAAATTGTATAAATAAGAGAGGCCAACACCTCATTTAGACACACACACAACTCACTCATCTAGTGCACAAGTATTGAAGGAAGCTCCAGTTACCAGTTACTGGAAGAAGGAAGAGAGAGAGAGGCGCATCCTTGGAAGAGGAATTTCTGTGTTGTTTGGTTCATTATCGTGGCATTGTATTGGCTATCTATATTAAGGAAGTTTTGTTGGGTTTTCTTCCCCTTGAGGGTTTCCCAGGATAAATGCTTGTGTACTCTTGTGATTGTGTTTCTCTCAGTGATCCTGTCTATGCTATTGTTATCTAGTAAATAGGAAGGTAACATAATAATAGATTAAACTTTAACACCCTGTACTGCTGCAATTGCTATACTGTATGCTCAAGGAAATACAAAGCCTCCCTATTAATTAATGTTAGTCTCCACAGTCTACATATTTACATGCATTACAAAAAGCTAGAGACGTCAAAAGAGAGTCGAAATTCATTGAAATCTCAGAATTCTCTCTACTTATTCACATAATAGCTCAATTGTGTACTTGCATTTAGAGAATGAAAGGTGCTTTATAGCCACAGTTGGGGAACATGCCCATTACCTCATGTTTCATGTTACATTCCAACCAACCAAGGAATTTAACATTAAAACACACCAGTTTCCAATCTCCAATACTTTTGCTGATTCTGTACCTGCAGAGGCAGTTAGGGTAGCAACTAAAGTAGTTGTTGTGTTGTTGTACTCACTGCAAATAGGTCCTAACATTCTATAGTTGTGCCTACAATTTCCAGTCCAATCTTCACTACTCCTTTAGGGTTCCTTTGTTCTCAATCATGCCCCACATTTATATCATGTATTACATCATTCAGACATGAACAAGAACCAAATGATTGACTAGTTTGGAAATGCATTCAACTCCAAGACTCCATGTGACGGTGCAAAGTATTACCACAAGTTCAACAGAGAGGAATCCTAATATTGCTGGTGATTTACTGGTGGGAAAAGGAATCCTAATCTTTCCACACTTGATTTGGGAGTAGTTCATCTAATTTGGTTTAGGAGAGATCAAGCTTTCTGCTTCTGGTGAATCCGAGCTAATGTTTTTAATAGCCTTTTAACAAAGTTGTTCAGGAGGTGAAAATGGTCATTTCTTTGTCTTAAGATATCAACAACATACAATCTCAAGTTCAACATCGGAATGATGTAATACAAGATATAAACATAAAAAAAAAATAAAAAAATATGGCCAACTTACTCAAGTTGAGTGAGACAACTCACTTTTATTCTTCCATTTCCAACCATGTAGTTCTCATCACGTTGCAAACTAGGCATGGCTCTTCCCAAACCTTGGGCAATATTCATCATGAAACAAGAAAAGTGTTATTGTTGGAACTGCTCCAAGACTCCAGGGTGTTGCTTAAACTAGTACTATCATTAAGAAAAGGCTTGGAATTTGATTTCTTTTCCATCTCTATGAAATTATTTTGGAAAGGCTTCAAACTACATTCCCTGTACCATGAAAATGTTCGGTCATCAAAATAGGCCACCTATATGATCCTTATTACAACATATTTTCACAAATTCAGATGTGATTGAAGGATATCAAAGATAGCTAGGGAACCATGGGTGCTACATTACATCACCCCATATTAAATTCCCAAAATAAAATTGATGCTCCACAAGCATGCAATTATAAGAACCTACTATCTCTACATGAGTAATTGGCATAGAATGTTTTTCATCACCAAAAATGTTGTTTTTTGTAAATTAGATAAAACTTCTTTGTGTCTTTCCACTTATACCTACACAGATGGATTCTCTGTAGTGTTAACTTCTTCTCAATCATAGGTAAGAATTCCCATAGATGAGCATGATTACTATGTTTCCTACTAGTATCCTTACTTTCATATACCCATTCAGGTTTGAAAATATATATATAATTTTCCCCTCCTCTAGTCAAGACTGCAAGCATCAAGAGTTGCATTCATTAAGGTTATTATACACTCTTAAATCCTACAATTGTTTTTTTCTTGTCTAGTTCTGCCTGTATTTTCTTGTTTTTCTTCTTTTCTCTTCTGATAACTTCTATGGCACACATTAATTCTTCTCGATAGTCAACTTCTGCTTCTTCAATTTCTTCTTCGACTTCTTCATATTCTTCTTCGACTTCTTCATAGTCTTCTTTGGAGTCTTCTTTGTCAGAGTCTTTTACTTCCATGAATAGAACTCTTCCCGTCTCACTGTCACTAACTTCATCTTCATCTGATGATGAGATGTCTTCTTTGGTGCATAAGCTTTTCTTGAAAACTTTCTTTGTAGTTCTTTTGCCTTTATATGTGTGTTTTCCTTTTGAGTAACCTTCATCATTTCTCTTTTTCTTATGAGGACATTTGTTAGCAAAATGACCAATACCATCACAATTAAAACAAATTAAAGGAATCTTACCTCTATACCTACCGTCGGTTCCCTTATTCAGTCTTTTGACAAAGTGGGCCGCTTCTTCATCATCTTCTGAGACGTCATTGTTGCTGCTATATTCTTCTTGTTCCTTTTTCTTTTTCTTTGATATTTTGGATGCTTTGAAGGCTGCTTCTTTTACATTTGGATTTTTCTGTTCAGTTCTCATTTCATATGATGTGAATATTCCATGCAGTTTATCCATGCTTATTGAGTTTAGATCTGATCTTTCTTCTAGTGCTGATATCTTAGGGTTAAATCTCATAGGAAGAGATCTTAGTACTTTTTGAACAATTACAGATTCTTCGATTTCTTCTCCCAATCCTATGATTGCATTCGCTGTTTCATGGACTCGTAAGAAGTAGGCTACAATATTCTCATCTTCCTTCATTTTTAGTTGTTTGAACTGACCTCTGTAAGTTTGAATCTTTGCTTCTTTGACTTTTGTATCTCCTTCATAAATATTTCGAAGCTTGTCCCAAATATCTTTAGCGGATTTACAATGTGTAACTTTGGTGAATACTGTATCACTGAGACCATTCAAAAGTGCATTTTTGGCTTTGGAATTATTCTCACACAGAGTTTCACTACTTTGTCATTTGTTGGTGGAACTGTTGGTGCTGTGTATCCATCTACAATTGATTGCCAAACTTGAAATCCCTGTGCCTATATATATGTCTTCATCCTTATGCTCCAAAAAGCATACTTCTATCCATTCAACTGTGCTATTCCATTTTTATACAAGTTGGTACTCTCCATGATCTACCTTTCAGTGGTTAAACTGATTTCTAAAGGAACCTGGCTCTAATACCAATTGTTGGATTACTGAGAGGGGGGGTGAATCAGTAACAACGTAATTATAATCCTTTTTCTTCAAATAATCCAAGTGTTATATCAATGTATAATTATTATGCAATAATGAGCAATAATAAATGAACAACCACACACATACACAATACACCAGTGTTTTACGTGGAAACCCAAATCGGGACAAAACCACAGAATGATTTTTCTTATATGTCTTGAAGAATTACATTCATTGGAAGCACCAACTTCCTTTGAGCTACAACTGGAAGGAGGCTCCAACCCCCTAGTTTCGTAGGCTACAACCTGAGGGAAGCTCCAACTCCCCAATTCTCCGGCTACAACCCCCTATGTTCTCCGGCTACAACCAGAAGGTGGCTACAACCACATGTCCTTGCCCCGTCCAACCGCCCTGAAGTAGAAGTAGAATGATGGAACCACTGTCACACTATCATTGTGAGATATACCAGTGTAAACTTGAACCATGCATCAACCAGTACCTCAACCTATAATGAACCTGTACCATAAACAAGTGCATCAACCATGCACCAACCTGTACCAAACAATCTGTAATCAACCTGTAACATAAACAAGTGCAACCAACCATGTACCAAGTATGTACCAATCATGTGTCAACTTCTCATCAACTATGACTCATCAATATGTACCAACATGATCAACTATACACCTCATGTATGTGCCAACTCATCAACTACTTGTCTCAACCATAAACCCAACTTGTACCTCAACCAAAATACCTCATCAATTTCATCATCCAAATATGATTTATAACTCTGTAATAGACCTGGTGTATATGATCACATACCTGCAAACCTTCCTTAACTTTAAACAACAAGAGACTAACATTTACATCAAACTTTTCTTTATTCTCACATGACTAGTTTTGGATTAGTCAACATCCCTAACTTGAAATAATCATAACTTTGTACCTGTAATGAATAAAGATATGAAACTGATAAAAAATGTTCTTCAGTTTGTTTTATGCAATTCCTCCAAGTTTCACTACTTGGAACCTCTCATAAAAGTATTTATAGCAAAAATGGCATACCTTCCTGAATTGTGGCTTATTCTAGAGAGCAACCTTGTAGAGCATGCCCCACACAAAATATTTGTTTAATCGATATGAAATTGTTACAAAACGTACTAAAAAATGTAATATAACCAAATCATTTGGTTTTACTGAATTTGGATATGTTTTGAAGAAGATATGACATTTTTACCTGAAACACCTGTTTTTGACTAGTATAAGGACTAGCCACAAACCCTATTTTCCACAGAGTGTAACTCCAAAAATACAACGACCCACAAGATGAATTTTTTACCACATATACTTGGATATGTTTCCTCAATGGAATAGAAATTGCATGGTATGAATCATTCTAGAAAACAAGTTATTGCGAAAATGGTGAGATGACTGGTAAATAACATACCTTAGAAAGCGTCATCAAAAGAATTTATCCTTGAATTCTGGCCTTCTTTTCTTCATCTTCCCTCAGAAATTTGGCCTAGATATCCTTTTGTTACCTCAGACACCTATAGTTATTCAATATTCTCAAGTGTTTCTAAAATGAGAGAGCCTTACCTCTTATTTATACTCTCCAAGTCGCTTCCTTAAAAACATCTTCTAGGTCACTTTGCCCACTTTCCTTTTCTTAGGGTTAACCCACTTCTAATTTCTCCATTAAATTTATTATTTAAATAATTTATTTTGTATTCACTTTGAATTATATTACAGTCATCAATTCACTTTATTATTTACCTTCTAAAATCTCTTAAACCACTTTGACTACTTTGACCTTTTGGGGCTTCTAGATGACATAAGAGGGTCCTCCAACTTCGTAAGGCCATAACTCTCAAACCGTGAGGAGTTATGTGATG